>WNWK01051881.1:0-12345 GCA_009830355.1 Cherax destructor | reverse complement strand
TGCTGGTAGAGTAGCTCAAGAGAGGACATCTTCTTCAGATTGACAGAGAGCACACAAGACACGTCTTCACTGAGTTAAGTCAGGTCCACCATTATTGCAGGTTATCTCTTTAAGATATCCTCAAGACCTTATTTATATCCAAGTCCTTTTCTCATTCTGTATGGCTAAGTTCTACATTATTTAGCTTATAGGTGCTAGGGTTTTGAACATTCCCAAGCTTTAGAACTTTGCATTTATCTACATTGAATGCATCTGCCGCTTTTCTGACCATGAAATGAGTTTATCTAAATCCTCCTGAATTTCCGTGACATGTACGTCTGAATTGATTATCCTACCTATCTTCGTGTCATCAGCGAAATTTGCTCATATCACTAGTAATTCCCTCATCAAGATTATTTTTTTATTTTATTAACACATCGGCCGATTCCCACCAAGGCAGGGTGGCCCGAAAAAGAAAAACTTTCATCATCATTCACTCCATCACTGTCTTGCCAGAGGGGTGCTTTACACCACAGTTACAAAACTGCAACATTAATACCCCTCCTTCAGAGTGCAGACACTGTACTTCCCATCTCCAGGACTCAAGTCCGGCCTGCCGGTTTCCCTGAATCCGTTCATAAATGTTACTTTGCTCACACTCCAACAGCACGTCAAGTATTAAAAACCATTTGTCTCCATTCACTCCTATCAAATACGCTCACGCACGCTTGCTGGAAATCCAAGCCCCTCGCACACAAAACCTCTTTTACCCCCTCCCTCCAACCTTTCCTAGGCCGACCCCTACCTCGCCTTCCTTCCACTACAGATTTATACACTCTCGAAGTCATTCTGTTTCGTTCCATTCTCTCTACATGTCCGAACCACCTCAACAACCTCTCCTCAGCCCTCTGGATGATAGTTTTGGTAATCCCGCACCTCCTCCTAATTTCCAAACTCCGAATTCTCTACATTATATTCACACCACACATTGACCTCAGACAAGATTATTGATATATATTATAAACAACAATGGGCCTAAAACTGATCCCTGTGGAAAGCCCCTTGTTACAGATCCCCACTCTGATTTTACCCCATTTATGCACTCTGCTTCCTGTTGGTGAGCCATGACTCGATCCACGACAGCACTTTTCCCTCAATGCCATGAGCTGCCACTTTATCGTGATCAACAGCCTCAAAAACTTTACTGAAGAAAGTTAGTTAAGCAGGAACGGCCCCTCGTGAATCCATGCTGAGTATCATTAATTAATCAAATTATGCTTATCAAGATGACTTCTTATAATATCAGCTATAATTGGCTCTAGTAAATTGCCTACAACCGACGTCAGTCTTATTGGCCGGTAATTTAACGTTAACGACTTGTCCCAATTTAAAAATAAGAATTACATTGGCTATCTCCCACATATCAGGCACTACACCTCTTTGAAGGGATATATTAAAAATATTAGTTAATGGTTTACAGTTCTATTTTGCACTCCTTAAGAACCTTGAAAAAAGTTCATCAGGACCCGGGGATTTATTTTGTTTTAGTCGGTCTACTTGTTTGATTACCATATCCCTAGAGACTGTGATATTACATAATTTGTCTACTTAAGGCCCACCATAAAAGTTAATTATTGGGATATTGTTAGTGTCTTCCTGTGTGAAAACCGAGAGAAAATAATTATTAAAAATCGAGCATATTTCATTCTCCTTGTTGGTAAGATGCCCAGAGTTATTTTTAAGGGGCCCTATCTTTTCTCTAACTTTTGTTCTATGAACCTGGATAAAACCTTTTGGATTAGTTTTCAAATCCCTAGCAACTTTAATTTCATAGTCCCGCTTCGTTTTACTTATCCCCTTTTTAACCTCCCTCTTAATGTGAATATACTGATTCATAAGATGACCCCCACCTCCCTTGATGCGCCTATAAATTCCTTTCTTCTGCCCTAAAAGATGTTTGAGCCTATTAATCATCTATCTCGGGTCATTTCTATTCAATCTAATTTCTTTATACGGAATAAATGTTCTTTGGGCAGCATGTATAGTGTTTAGAAAGCTATCATATTGATAGCTCTCTTCATTACCCCAGTCCACAGATGATAGGAGTTCTCTAAGTCCATTGTAATCTGCTAAGCGAAAATCTGGGACCGTACAGATAAAACTTATTATCTTTGGGTTTTGCTATATTTATTTTGTTGGACTGCCATTTTGTATTTGCTGTGACTGTCACCTCGCATTATTCTGCCATACTATATAAATAAGTGCCCATTTTTACATTTAGTGGCTTCAGATTTTTTTATGTAATTTAGTTACTTAGATTTTAAGAGTTGCTCTGCGTGACTGTGTCATTCTAATTAACTATGGGTCAGTTTCTATTGTACATTGATTACTGATATCCTCTTCGAGTTCTTGGCCTTAACAGATCACATGTGTGCATCAAGTTACCCTTGCCTGTAAAGTACTCTTCACACATTTGTATATAATTTACTCCAAATCTATATTATAATCAAAACTAAGTGCTAAACCCACCCAGAAGCCACCGTCTACCTGAATAGCAATCGAGTGATCTCCGATTCCCATTACGATCCACTAAGATTCATTATTTTGGTATGATTTACAAGTGTCAAATGTTTTTCCGATTGTATTTTTTTTTTTGCATTGTATAGAATCATTGACTGATATTCCTCTCTATAGCATCTGTCAGTCCCTTTATAGGCTATGTATTTGACTGCCTGCATGATAGGGTTGTCCTGCACATAGCATGAACCGAGCTGTCAATGGTACGTTACGCTCTAAGTAGGAGTCCGTAACTAGTGTCACGGCATAGGAATATGATGATTGAGTTTGAGTAACTGAAAGGTCAGCAACCCTGACCTACAAAGAGTCTTCTTGTAGGTTCGCCGGTATGTCCGGCCCGGGTCTTCTCCAAATGGTGACCCGGCCCCTACAAAGAGTTCATACCACGGCACTGCCCTGGGAGCTGGGCAGTTATGATGTAGACAACACTCACAGGACATGGCTGGCTGATGTTTTGACCATCTATCTAATAAACCACGGACAGAGCAATTGTGTATTTCTCCAACACCTCCGTTCTATTTCTCAAATTCACCTACAACAAATGAACCAGAGTACATTTAACTGAACTCACTAAACCAGTGTACATGTGTATGAACCCGCTAAATCAGAGTACATTTGGTAGGACCCACTAAACCAGAGTACATGTGACTCACAAGGCCAGAGTACATGTGACAGGACCCACTATGCCAAAATATACGTGACAGGATCCATTCAACCAACCAGAGTACACGTGACAGGGCCCACTAAACCAACCAGAGTACATGTGACAGGACCCACTAAGCCAACCAAAGTACATGTGACATTAGCCACTAAACAAGAGTACATGAAGAGTAGACACATAAGACTATTGTAGCCCACACGGGTAATTGCTGAGGTCTATCTATACTGCTAGTAATTTGGAGGTCTATTTTCTATTATATCTGCTGAAGTCAATCTACTGAGGTCTTTTGGTATCTTCTATTATATCTGCTGAAGTCAATCTATGAGGTATTTGGATACTACTATTATATCTACATGAGGTGTACTCTATTGATCACCATAAAAGATAATAAAGATGGATAGAGTCAGACAGTATAGCATAGGCTCTCATCTACACTCTTCACCAAAACAGATCTAAACATGGAGGTGAGCATATTAGATTTCTGCAATATTATTTTCACAAATCAGTTAAATGTATGTGATATACTGTAAGCTAGATAATTAGCTCTCCACTGTAATCAGTTAAAATGCATTCCTGTATCCAGTTAAATTTGCTCTCACTGTAACCAGTTAAATGGCCGTCTGTGTAACCAGTTAAACTGGCCGTCTGTGTACCAGTTAAACTGGCCGTCTGTGTAACCAGTTAAACTGGCCGTCTGTGTAGCCAGTTAAACTGGCCGTCTGTGTAACCAGTTAAACTGGCCGTCTGTGTAGCCAGTTAAACTGGCCGTCTGTGTAACCAATTAAACTGGCCGTCTGTGTAACCAGTTAAACTGGCCGTCTGTGTAACCAGTTAAACTGGCCGTCTGTGTAACCAGTTAAACTGGCCATCTGTGTAACCAGTTAAACTGGCCGTCTGTGTAACCAGTTAAACTGGCCGTCTGTGTAACCAGTTAAACTGGCCGTCTGCGTAACCAGTTAAACTGGCCGTCTGTGTATTCAGTTAAACTGGCCATCTGTGTAACCAGTTAAACTGGCCGTCTGTTTAACCAGTTAAACTGGCCGTCTGTTTAACCAGTTAAACTGGCCGTCTGTGTAACCAGTTAAACTGGCCATCTGTGTAACCAGTTAAACTGGCCGTCTGTGTAACCAGTTAAACTGGCCGTCTGTGTAACCAGTTAAACTGGCCATCTGTGTAACCAGTTAAACTGGCCATCTGTGTAACCAGTTAAACTGGCCGTCTGTGTAACCAGTTAAACTGGCCGTCTGTGTAACCAGTTAAACTGGGCATCACTGTAACCAGTTAAACTGGGCATCACTGTAACCAGTTAAACTGGTAGACAAATCAAAAGTAACAAACACTATGTTGACATTTATCAAACGGACAGTGTTAGTAGAGTAGAGAAGTTGATCTTATCAACGAGTTTGGTCAAAATATGAAACTGGAATAAAAATTCTTATCTTGGAGAGAGACTATGTGCAACTTTGTAAGTGGTAAAAAAATTTGTCAGCACAATCTAACACACATCTCCAATCTGTTAGATCAGTAGTCATAGAAAGATAGCATGATGTTCAATGGTAATACATTTAAATTGCCTAGAAATTGGAAGAATGAAGAACTCGAAACGAAAACAGGATTCATAACATTGGCAGACCTCCTCATAAAACCCAAGAACCAGGTAAAAAGACTGGGAATAAGATCAGGTAAGTAGAGACCTGAGTAATGAATATGCTGCAAAGGTCATAAAAATTAAAGGATAATGAGAACTTTCAAAAGAGCAATGCTGACGATGGTAGCATTCAGATGGCTTCTCTCATGTCTAGAATACTGCTTAGTGCTCCAAAATCAGTTCAAGGCAGGAGACATCACAGCTGGTACATAAATGGAGATCATTTATTGCCCTGGACTGAGTTATTACACGGCTTCAACTACTTTGTCAACAAAGTTCCTGGAGAGTGAAATGCTATCACAATAAAATGTCACATTTGTTGTACATGTCTCATTTTACCTAACATACCGTCAGTAATTCTACCTTTAAAACTAAGCACTATGCAGGTCACTGCTCCTGTGAAAATTTTTCCAACCCCCGGTGGGGTGTTGACCCCCTCTCAGGGGGCGGTGATCCCTCTCTAAAGAGCTAAGACCCTTCTCTCTACTTCCCCACACTGGAGAGCAGAGGCAAGCATGAGAGGGGTCATACCCTATTCTTTTTGCACTAGCAGAGATGAAGCTCACGTCTTACAACCAAGCATCCTTCACTCAGCAGTTTTAAATTGCAGCACTCCAGAAATGCCCATGTTTCTGATCCTGCAAAATCAGACACCTTCTAATGGAACTGATAGACAGAGCAGATAAGATCAACACCCAATATTCACACGTGTTCAATAGAATTTGCAAGATTTTATGAACATGTGTTTGTCTGAGCAAATTGCTATTTCCCAAGACCAGGAAAAATTACAAAAATATATGCCTCAGAACTGTTGATATACCTAGGGGCTTCATAACCCACAGCCAGCACCTTAGACTAAAGGAATCTGCATCTACGCCTGTTGACATATTGTCAGCAGATAACTGCCCAAGAAAGGAGGGCGGGGGTTTGCAACTGGCAGATTGCAGTTTGATTCGACCGTGAACATGTGACGAAGTGAGCAGGGTGTTACCCGGCCAGGTCACACTGCCATGAATGCAGAAACATTCATGGCCATATTTGTGTGCATACAAATCCTGAGTCATGAACTGACAAACTTCAGGAAAGACTGTAAAAGAGATAAGTAGCTCTAATTGGAGCATAAGTAGCAGAAATTTTTCCTTCTATGAATAATTATGCGCTTGTTTTGATTATAATAATAATAATAATATGAATAATTATGAACTGAGTGATGGTCGTCAGGCGATATGTGCCAAGTACACGACAGGAGTGAAGACGTCCAATGTCACTACACATCTCTCTGATGCTGTGACGTCACCAGCTCCCCATTACAATGAGCTGCACTGTATGACCCTCGTGGATTTAACGCTTCTTTTTTATAATAATCCTGTTACAATAAGCCAGATAAGTCTTTATTTTACTGGATATCCTCCTAATTCCACTGCAGTGCCTAAGGTCGATGTTAGGTAACAGCGCTAACCATTTGAGGTCGTGAGGGGCGAGCCAAGCCCAAAGCACAGGTAAGGGTATTTTTAGGCTTGGCCCAAAACTTACCTGGCTCATTGTAACGGGATTATTATAATAAAAAAGAAGTGCTAAACCCACGAGGGTCATACAGCACAGCTCATCGTAACGGGAGCTGGTGACGTTACAACATCAGAGACCGCTATAATTGGCTTGAGATGTGTAATGACACTGGATGTCTACACTCCTGTCATCTAATTGGTACATGTCGCCTGACGACCATCACTCACTAACAGTCCATAATTATTCGTGGAAGGAAAAATTTCTGGCACTTGTGCTCACAGGAGTTACTTATCTCAGGTACATCACTTCCAGATGATATACCTGACATGTTGGACTCATACATGACAGCAGGGTATGTATTAACCCTAGTTGTAATCGCCTTCCTCTCAGCCATGGTGGGTACTAGGACAGCAAAATCGAGGGAAAACCCTGAGAGAGGCTTCAGGTGTTTTGAGCTGTCATTACCAAAGATGAGAACACCAGACCAACAGTAGTCTTTATTTTATCTTTAAATTTAATGTACTAATCTCACCCAAAATTCCACAGCTCCTACAAGCACTACCCTGGTGATCACTACAAGCACTACCCAGGTGATCACTACAAGCACTACCCAGGTGATCACTACAAGCACTACCCAGGTGATCACTACAAGCACTACCCAGGTGATCACTACAAGCACTACCCAGGTGATCACTACAAGCACTACCCAGGTGATCACTGCCACAAGCACAACCCAGGGGATCACTACAAGCACTACCCAGGTGATCACTACAAGCACTACCCAGGTGATCACTACAAGCACTACCCAGGTGATCACTACAAGCACTACCCAGGTGATCACTACAAGCACTACCCAGGTGATCACTACAAGCACTACCCAGGTGATCACTACAAGCACTACCCAGGTGATCACTACAAGCACTACCCAGGTGATCACTACAAGCACTACCCAGGTGATCACTACAAGCACTACCCAGGTGATCACTACAAGCACTACCCTGGTCACTGCCACAAGCACAACCCAGGTGATCACTGTCACAAGCACAACCCAGGTGATCACTGCCACAAGCACAACCCAGGTGATCACTACTACAAGCACTACCCAGGTGATCACTGGTCTTACAAGCGCTACACTAGTGATCACTTGTCCTACAAGCACTACCCAGATGATCACTGCTCCTACAAGCACTACCCTGGTGATCACTGCTCCTGCAAGCACTACCCAGATGATCACTGCTCCTGCAAGCACTACCCTGGTGATCACTGTTCCTACAAGCACTACCCTGGTGATCACTGTTCCTACAAGCACTACCCAGATGATCACTGCTCCTACAAGCACTACCCTGGTGATCACTGTTCCTACAAGCAGTGACTACATGCATCAGTGTTCAGTGAATAAAAAAAATGAGAAATTAGACGGATTTTGGTGAAAAATGGAAGCATCAAGGTTACAAACAGTGAAAAATACACTAACATAAGTGAAGTCATTTACTGGTACAATGTTTGAGCCATGAGTGGGATTTAAATAGTATATAACAAATATATGATACAACAGCTTCAATAATTATCCAGTGTGTAAGGGTCAGATGCTTCCATTTTAATAGATGTTCATGTGACGTACTAGCCCGCATGAGGTTTTCTTTGCTTTAAAATAATGTGAGCTATAGTAGTTGCCAAAGTTAACATCCTACTATATTGTTTGGTTGTGTTTTATTGTAGACAACTCCATCAATCTACATTTAACCTTATCATTCTGCTGGAACAGTTTCTTGGCTTTGTCTCACACCATTTTGTGTAAGTGGGAGTTGCAGTGTTGCACTCAAGAATTATTGATATTTTCTATTTTAATGGCATATTTGTGCTCCTGTAAAAGAATAGGTAAACTTATAGCCGCCTCCCTTACGTACACTTGATTACACCCTATGCCTGAAATGCTGTAAACCTTTAGGCTGGTGTATGGTACAGATGTCACCATAAAGTCATGTATGGTGGAAACCACTGTGACATTGATGTTGGATTTTTGTAAGATAAGAGATAGTGTATTATCTATGGTTCTGTTGGTAGTATAAACCTCCTGACTAGGAAAATGTTGTCAAGTTCTAAACAAGGCTGAACAGACTATCTAAAATCCACAAACCTAATGTATTCTTAAGGCCCATTTCCTCAGGAATAGGTAGCGCACTGCACAAGTTGGTGGGTATGCAGATCAGATCTCTCATCGGTGCTAGAAACCATGATGCAATCCTATTTCCAGCAATCTTGGCAACCTCACTGCTATACCTAAAAACACTTGAGTAAAAAATATAATGATGGCAAGCATAGATGCCGCTTTCCTATTTACACAAATACCTGTCAACCAGCTAATCAGTTTCTTATATAATCGTGACACCAACCACCATTGGCGCTGCCAAGGGAAGGGGAAGCTTGGAGCTCCACACCCCAATAAAGACAGTAATAATAATAATGAAGCTGATGCTTCAAAAGTTTCCAAGCTTTCCCTTCCAACCATAAGGCCACCTCTAAAACCCCTCCAGTATAGATTAGTATACAGATCCTTGAACTACCCTTGACAGCAACCAGAATTTCACCCTACCTACTCTTGACTTCACTGACAAATTAGTCATGCATCAGTTTCAATTTCTTCTTCTATGGAAATGTACCACCAGGGATTACGCTTATGCCTTGGTGCATTTCGTTCTTCCCAGGTTGAGAGCCTCTATGTAGAAGCGAACATTCCATCCTTGTCCGATCGTCGTGATGCACATTGCATTCGCTATTATGTTCGTTCTCATGACCTACGCAATCCTTCCATGTATAGGATTGTTACAGATGTTAGTAGACGCTCTTTATTTGTTCGTCGCCCCTGCTTACTTCGTAACTATTCTCTTCGTCTACATTCACTCTTGTCTTCCCTTCAGCTACCACCTCTATATGTTCATGTGACATTTCCCTTTTACCCTACCCCCTTGGGAAGTTCCTGCTGTCCGTGTCTGTTCTATTCCTCTACCTTGCGCGAAAGCCCGCCTTCTCGCTCTTTTTTCCTAGACCACTTCCGCTCTCTGATGGTTCAAAGTCGTCTGACGGCGTCGGATTCGCAGCAGTTTCCAGACAGCGTTGTACGAGGGCATCTATTACCCTTGGCTAGCATATTTACGGCTGAAATGTATGCCATTCTTTTGGCCCTTATCCGTATTGCATCTATGCCTGTATCACCATTTGTGGTCGTTTCAGACTCCTTATTGCTTTACAGGCTATCCGTAAATTGATACACCTCACCCCTAGTTCTTCGTATCCAACTTTAGTTACGCCGTATCTCTAGCAAGCACAAATATATTGTTTTTTGTTGGGTCCCTGGTCATGTTGACGTACAGGGCAATGAACAGGCAGACACTGCTGCGCGGTCAGCAGTACATGACCTTCCAGTTTCATATAGAGGTGTTCCTTTACGGACTATTTTGCGGTCATTGCTACCCACCTTCGCACCCGTTGGCAACAACGCTGGCCTGACCTGCTAAATAATAAACTTCATTCTATTAAACCGAGTATAGGTTTCTGCCCTTCTTCTTGTCACCAATGTCGAGGTTGGGAGACTACACTTTCCCGTCTTCGCATTGGCCACACTCGTCTTACGCACGGGTATCTCATGGATAGGCTCCTGCCCCTCTCTGTGAGCATTGTCAGGTTCCAGTGTCTGTTCGACATATTCTGTTGGACTGTTCACTTTATCAACGAGCGTGCAGAATTTACCTCCAACGTCGTCTTCGCTCTGCGGCCCTTTCTTTACCTTCCCTTCTTGCTGATGGGCCCTCCTTTAATCCTGACTCTCTCGTTGACTTTTTGACAGACACTGACTTACTACACAAACTCTGAAGATTATACCTTTAGCACCTCCCTCAGTCCCTTCTACCTCGATCTCTTGCTACCCTCTCTCCCTGCACTATCCACTGTCCTGCTGCACTCCATACCCTACTAATCATCCATCTCCCTCTTACAACCCATTCTCCCTGCATCCTGCAATAACCTGCAGTGCTGTATGACCCCTGTGGTTTAGTGCTTCTATTTGATTATAATAATAATAATAATAATAATAATAATAATAATATGGAAATGTACATTTCTAGGCAGAAGGTTGGCGTAGTAATGTCGTCACATTTAAGTGCTGTGCATGCCAATTTGAACCTAGAACACATGGAATGAGACTGCTTCAGTAGCATTATCCAACAACAATTTGTTAAGATATGTTGATGAGCTCTCCATGGGCAAGTGGAACAGAATTCTTCCTCCCTAAGCCATGCGTGTCGTAAGAGGCGACTAAAATCCCAGGAACAAGGGGCTAGTAACCTCTTCTCCTGTATATATTACTAAATGAAAAAGGAGAAACTTTCCTTTTTCCTTTTGAGCCACCCTGCCTCGGTGGGAAACGGCCGACGTGTTGAAAGAAATAAAGAAAAAAAATGTTGATGAGCTGATCAATATACCCAAGCAATTCAATTTGCAGCATTTCCAAAAAAAGAGATAAACTAGGTAGAACTCTCCATACAATTTACCTTGGAGGAGGAAGTTAAGAGCACTCTTCCTTTCGTAGATGTTCTATCACCAGACAGCTGGGTGATTTGAAATGGAAACTATACCAGAAACCCACTAAGGCAATTAACTTCTCCCAATATGATCTAAAAGCAGAGAGATGTTTATCTGGATTTTTTGTGCGCATTTAGAAGAATTCCTGAAGGAGGACCAAGATTATAGAGAATGCTTTCTTCAACCTCAGGTTTCTTCGCCACATGATCTTCCAATGCAAATGAAAAGGAGACATGATACATTGCAATGCCAGGAACCACAACACTGTACGGAGGTGTATATTTTACCAACAGGCACCACAGCCAGCACAATCCTATTTTACAAAAATACAAAATTGACATTAGTGGTTACCACTAAGACCGTACGTGACTTCATGGAAACCTTTATGCTATACCTGGACCCAAGGACACGGATGTTATAGGATTCCCAGCAGGGGATGCGACAGCCTACATCAAGGAGACAGCTAGAAGTTTACCTATTTGTTTACAGGAGTGCAAATATGCCAGTAGAAAAGAGAACATCAAAAATGCGTGTGTGCAACACAACTCCCACTCACGCCAAATGACATAGGGTAAAGCCAAGCTACTGTTATTATTATAATCAAAAGAAGCGCTAAACCACAGGGGTCATACAGCACGGCAGGGTAAAGTAGGATGCAGGAAGAATGGATTGTAAGAGTGAGAGGGATGAATTAGTAGGGTATGGAGTGTAGCAGGGTAGTAGGTAGTGCAAGGATAGACTATAGCAAGAGATTGAGGTAGAAGGGACTGAGGGGAGTGCTAGAGGCATAAACTTCAGGGTTTGTGTAGTAAGTCAGTTGCTGTCATAAAGTCAATGAGAGAGTCAGGATTAAAGGAGGGCCCATTAGCAAGAAGGGAAGGTAAAGAAAGGGCCGAAGAGCGAAGACGACGTTGGAGGTAAATTCTGCGTGCTCGTAGATAGAGTGGGCAGTCCAACAGAATATGGCGAACAGACACTGGAACCTGACAATGCTCACAGAGAGGGACAGGGAGCCTCTCCATGAGATACCCATGAATAAGACGAGTGTGGCCGATGCGAAGTCGGGAGTGTGTAGTCTCCCAACCTCGACATTGGTGACAAGAAGAGGGCCAGAAACCTATACTCGGTTTAATAGAATGAAGTTTGTTATTTAGCAGGTCAGACCAGCGTTGTTGCCAACGGGTGCGAAGGTGGGTAGCAATGACCGCAAAATAGTCCGTGAATGGAACACCTCTATATGAAACTGGAAGGTCATGTACTGCTGACCGCGCAGCAGTGTCTGCCTGTTCATTGCCCTGTACGTCAACATGACCAGGACCCAACAAAAAAACAATATCTTTGTGCTTGCTAGAGATACGGCGTAACCAAAGTTGGATACGAAGAACTAGGGAGAGGT
>WNWK01051880.1:0-12345 GCA_009830355.1 Cherax destructor | reverse complement strand
GTAGAAGGGACTTCATGCATGATGCTTCCCACCTTGCTACGTCCATGGCTGGATTGTAATAACAAATATTGTAAATCCTTTAGATGGTTACCAGGAATTTTTGTACTATATTCATTATGAAGTTCTGAATTTACTGGTCATAGAGCTCTGAGGAGTGGAGGTAATCAGGGCAGCTCTCTGGAACACAAGTCCTTACCAGCTTCTATATGAGCAAAATAATGTATTAAATATGGGAGGAGAGTGGAGCACAGGTACTCACCTCGTCCCCCCTGGTGAAGCGCTCCAGCCTCTGGACAGGTGTACAAGTTTTCGCCACAAGTCCCGACGGAGGTACGGGGACGAAAAGTCTTTTCCTTCGAGAGTACGGACATCGCCGCTTGCGCCGCTGTAAGCCACACAAAATGGTTACCGGGGAAAGTGTTCACGACCCTTTTCTAGCTGTTTGCAGACGTCTGTGAATGAGTGACACTTATTCTCGATACTTAATACGTAGTCCTCGTTTCTTTGATGATATCTTCTTCCAAACGTTGTGTACCACACCCAGGACAAGACCATGACGCCGCGTGGTCCATGCTGGGCTCTAAGAAACCGGGACACACGTTGGGCAGCGCGGGTTAGAGAAGTAGGTCCCCAGCTCCGTGGGGTCCCGACATCGCTCACAAGCACACGTGAAGAAGTAAATATTTTTGAGTACCTTGTCGTCCCCATATTGGGTCAGTTGGCGGAAGGTAGCTAAATAATAGAGGTTGTCCTTTCTTGATAGGAAATGGCGGACGCACAAACAGGGTCCGATTGAGGTCTGATCGCAAAGTTACGTTAGGCAGACAAGAGTGGTTCATTAAATAGAGGGTCGGGTATATACCACGAGGGTTACTCCCGAGCACCGTAGGTGTTTATGGCATTCGTGATGATGGCGCCGTTACATGGCTTGCTGTGTTAGCGTCACAGTCTACCTGAAGAATTCGCTGAAGTACTTCATTGCGGTCGGGGGAAAGTTTCGAATTTCTTTGCGACGTTCCGAGTGGCTCTCCATTCCTTTAATCTTTCCCATCCTGCCGGGTCCGACGAGCGAAGGAGTAAACATCGAAGTACAAGAATGATGTCATAGCGCGGCGTTCTCGTCAAGCTAGTTGGGACCGATCTTCTTGGGTCAGTGGCCAGGCGCTGCACTCGCCTGGTGGAGGGCGGTATCAGCA
Organism: Cherax destructor; assembly: GCA_009830355.1. Lineage (NCBI taxonomy): Eukaryota > Metazoa > Arthropoda > Malacostraca > Decapoda > Parastacidae > Cherax > Cherax destructor. The sequence continues at coordinate 11,149 of WNWK01051880.1, read as the reverse complement.
CAAGCTGGGGTACAGAGGGGCCATAGCACCTCTGACATCGAGGGTGATCCCCAAAGGGTGATAGGCAGTGGCAGCCCAGAACACAGGCGCAGTCTCAGCCACAGGACCCAACACCAGAGGCGCCCCACGAGCACCAGCTGACCTTCCTTCAAATCACGTGTTGCTACCAGGTACCTGGTGAAGAAGAATCACCACATTATTACTTTATACCACCCGTGTGAATCACTAAGGACAAGGAGTGGTAAGAATTAAAATGTGCAAAAACGGTATCTATTATGTAGATGTTTCGTCAACCAATGGCTTTATCAATAAATAAATAAAATATATATATATATATATATATATATATATATATATATATATATATATATAAAATATACAACATACATACACACATACATACACATACATACACACATACATACATAAAACATACATACACATACATACATACATACATACACACACACATACACACACACACACACACACACACACACACACACACACGGTGGCCTAGTGGCAAAGCCTCGCTTCACGCACGGAGACCCCGGTTCTATTCCGGCGGGGCGGAAACATTTCAAGTTTTTCCCTTTACACACCACACATACATACAACAGGCCTAGTGTCTAATCGACAGGGCCTAGGACAAAATGGAAACCCAACTAACTAACACACACCCCACAAAGACTGAAGGAAGTAGATGATGAGGTAATCAGTTCCTGGCAGTTTTCCCACACCGGTTATTCTGACTTGCCCTGAAATTAAAATTATTTCTGATTATGACTCGCTACCATTGCAGTACCAAAGCAACAAATAATCACTAAATAGATACCAGTTGTTGCACGTCTAATTCTTCATCTGACCTCTACCCCCAGCAAGACTTCCCACAAGAAACTGCAACTGTCAAATTGCAATAACATGGCATTACTGGCGTGAAATTAGGTTGGTTAAGTAGTGTCGTAGATGTGACATCACCCACTTTCTACACTCCTTAAACCCTCTTAATTCTAAAACTAATAAATCTCAAACTACCACATCCCACTGTAACCTCCTCTAGCCTACACAATCTCTTCACTAGCCCTTACTAACCTACGTATCCTCAAAATCTACCAATTCTGAACAGTAAGTCACAATAGCGAGGTTGCAACAGTTCCTGGATCGTCACAATAGCGAGGTTGCAACAGCAGTTCCTTGAATAATAAGCCACAATAGAGAGGTTGCAACAGTTGCTGGAACAATGTCACAATAGCGAGGTTGCAACAGTTGCTGGAACAGTGTCACAATAGCGAGGTTGCAACAGCAGTTCCTGGAACAGTGTCACAATAGCGAGGTTGCAACAGCAGTTCCTGGAACAATGTCACAATAGCGAGGTTGCAACAGCAGTTCCTGGAACAATGTCACAATAGCGAGGTTGCAACAGCAGTTCCTAGAACAATGTCACAATAGCGAGGTTGCAACAGCAGTTCCTGGAACAATGTCACAATAGCGAGGTTGTAACAGCAGTTCCTAGAACAATGTCACAATAGCGAGGTTGCAACAGCAGTTGGTGGAACAATGTCACAATAGCGAGGTTGCAACAGCAGTTCCTGGAACAATGTCACACTAGCGAGGTTGCAACAGCAGTTCCTGACTATGGATCAGGTAGGTGGTTTTGGTTGCCAATATGACGTTTTCCAGAGCGTAGTTCTAGCTGCCCAGACAACTTTTGTTCCGAATAGGGAAATTAGATCTAACAAAAATGATCCTAAATGGATGAACAATAGATTAAAACATCTCATTGGTCAAAAGAGAGGCATATATAGGCGTATCAAAAGAGGGGATGAACAGATAAGAAATCAATATTTTAAATAAAGAGAGAAATAAAAAAATGAATAAGAAAAGAAAAAGGGATTGAAGCTAAGGCCCAAAAGGAAGATACTAGGGGAAATTTCCCAGAAATAATAAATTATGTTGAACAGTAAGATAATAGACTATGCCTGGGATTGTGGTAACTAGTGACATGGCCCTCAGAAAAATAGAGAAATTAAAACCTAACAAATCCCCAGGCCCCGATGAACTGTTTGAAGAGTTTAAAAGGGAATGAAAGGGGAACTTAGCAAACCTCGGGCATATCTTTTCAATATATCACTACAAACTGGCATAGTACCAGACAAGTGGAAAAGAGCAAATGTAATACCTATTTCAAGGCAGGTGACAGGTCCTTAGCTGAACTATAGACCAATAAGCCTTCCCTCCATCGTTGGTAAATTTATGGAATCAACAGGGAGGCAATTCGTAGCCATCTTGAAAAGCATAAATTGATTAATGAATCTCTACACGGTTTTACAAAGGGGGTGTTTGAGGAGGTAGATCATGGTAATGAATATGATATTGTGTATATGGACTTCAGTAGCTTTCGATAAAGTTCCACATCAGAGGCTATTGAGGAAACTTAAGGCAAAAGGAATAGGAGGAGAATTTTTTTCCAGGGTAGAGGCATGGTTGACAAATAGGCGGCAGAGAGTTTGCATAAATGGGAGAAATCAGAATGGGGGCACGTCTCGCGGTGCCCCACGGGGGGTCATTTTTGGGCCCCCTGTTGTTTACAATTTACATAAACGACATAGATGAGGGAATAAATAGCAACATAAGCAAATATGCTGATGACAACCAAAATAGGCCGTCCAAATCATTCTAATGAGGACTTTAGAGCACTCCAGGATGATTTGAATAGACGATGCAGTGGTCGGAGAAGTGGCAGATGCAGTTAATGTAGACAAATGCAAAGTTCAAAAATGTTGGGCAGGACTAACATCCCACATATAAACTGAATAATGTAGATCTTAATACTTGTGATTGGAAAAGGATTTAGGAGTTCTGTTAGCAGTAATCTAAAACCAAGACAACAGTCATAAGTGTTCGCAAAAAGCTAACAGAATCCTGGCTTCATATCTAGAAGTATAAATAATAGAAGTCCTCAGGTTGTTCAACTCTATATATCTTTGGTTAGCCTCATTTAGATTATGCTGCACATTTTTGGTCACCGTATTACAGAATGGATATAAATGCACTGGAAACTTAGAGGAGGATGACAAGTTGATCCCATGTATCAGAAATCTTCCCTATGAGGATAGACTGAGGGTCCTGAATCTGCACTCTCTAGAAAGACGTAGAATTGGGGGATTGATTGAGGTGTATAAATGGAAAACCGGAATTAAAAAAGAAGATGAAAAATAGTGCTGAAAATATCCAGCCAGAACAGGACTCGCGCAATGGTTTCAAGTTGGAAAAGTTCAGATTCAGGAAGGATATAGGAAAGCACTTTGGTAATAGAGTTGTGAATGAGTGGAACAAACCCCCGAGTACCGTCATAGATGCTAAGACGTTGTGTATTTTTAAAAAATAGGTTAGATAAATACATGAGTGAGTGGAGTTGGACCTGACTAGCTTGTGCTACTAGGTCGGATGCCGTAATAATTTCTTAGTGAAGTAACTGACCTGGCTGGGTCGGGGGCATTGGCTTGCCGGTTGGAGACTTAGACCGCCTCGCATGGGCCAGAGACCTGCTGCAGTGTTCCTTTTTATGTTCTTCTTAATAGGAGGTTGCAACAGCAGTTTCTGGAACAACAAGTCACAATAGCGAGGTTCAACAGCAGTTTCTGGAACAAGTCACAATAGCGAGGTTGCAACAGCAGTTTCTGGAACAAGTCACAATAGCGAGGTTGCAACAGCAGTTTCTGGAACAAGTCACAATAGCGAGGTTAACAGCAGTTTCTGGGAAAAAGTCACAATAGCGAGGTTGCAACAGCAGTTTCTGGAACAAGTCCAATAGGAGGTTGCAACAGCAGTTTTGGAACAAGTACAATAGCGAGGTTGCAACAGCAGTTTCTGGGAAAAAGTCACAATAGCGAGGTTGCAACAGCAGTTTCTGGAACAAGTCACAATAGCGAGGTTGCAACAGCAGTTCCTGGAGCAAGTCACAATAACGAGGTTGCAACATTTCTGAACAAGTCACAATAGCGAGGTTGCAACAGTTCCTGGAATAAGTCACAATAGCGAGGGTTTCAACAGTTCAAGTGACCAATAATTTGGAGAGGAAATGTGGGAGTTCATCTGGCCACCCTGGATCATTATAACTCGACTACTGACTGACCATCATGAATTACTTGTCAACTGATAAATATTGGTAGACTTACGAAATATGTTAAATAAAAAGACAAAAAACAAAAGTGAGATTTTATTGTGGAACGTGTCACCCGGGCTTGTCAAGCTGTTACAAAAAAATACATGGACACAGAGTATATATAGTATTACTACTACAACTCATATCACTACTACTACCACCACTAGTATTGCACCTCACTCTGAGCCTTATATATACTTGTCCATGTATTGTTTGTAACGGCTTGACAAGCCCTGGAGAGCGAAAAGTTGCCACATAAATGTCACATTGTTGCATTTTGTGTCCTTTACTTAACATACTTGTCAACTGCCCAATCCTTTCACTAATCTATTTTAATCCACCACAATCCCGTGATCCACCATAACCCACCAAACCTCCAGTCATTATACTTATTTTATCCCAACACAACCTAATTTAATTCACCTCAACCAACCCAAAATGCCCAGTGCTTTCACTAACCTACTTCAAAACTACCTAGTGCTTTCACTGACCCACCTTAACCATATCCAGTGCTTTCACTAACCCACCTTACCGTGTCCAATCGTTTCACTAACCCACCTAACCGTGTCCAATCGTTTCACTAACCCACCTTAACCGTTCCAACCCTTTTACTAACCCACTTTAAACGTGTCCAATCGTTTCACTAACCCTTAAGTCCAATCGTTTCACTAACCCACCCTAACCGTGTCCAATCGTTTCACTAACCCACCTTAACCGTGTCCAATCGTTTCACTAACCCACCTTAACCGTTCCAATCGTTTCACTAACCCACCTTAACCGTTCCAATCGTTTCACTAACCCACCTTAACCGTGTCCAATCGTGTCAGTAACCCACTTCAAAGCCCAACCCAGTCAAAGCATAACCACGTCCAGCACCACGCACCCACTACTGCCTCCTTGCGTGTCATGGACCTGGGTAATGGGCCAACACTGTCCTTGTGTTTGGTCCAGTGTTGCCGCTGGTGTTCCTTGCCGCAGTAGTGGATGACACTACACCACGCAGCGTAAGTGGCCGCAGCCCCGCACTGGCCGCATGCGCCGCCTGCCTGTCATCACTGGCTACCTGCAACACAAGAGTGTATCAGTTAGCATGATCTTTTCACAGTATTTCCTTCAAAGGAGGGGGATGCCCTTTACACTGGTGAAGGGTTCGATCCAAGGAGCCGGAGCAACCCTCCCTTGGGTCAAACCTCAAACCCAGGTGCTGCATGACCTCTACGGATTTAGTGCTTACGATTATTGTAATTCTCACAGAACACTCCGACAGCGACCTTGTGTTCGTTCAGTACGTTGTAGCACACCTGTGTTATACACGTGAAGGATTTAAAGGGATTTTCTACCCTACCAACTCGACCTTCGGCAGTTTCCTTGCACAGTGCCTGTACGACCAGACTGTTGCTGTTAGCGGCCCGCTGGCTCAAAGCCATCAAGCCTTGTTGATGTGTCACTTGGCGCAGGTAGTGACCCGGGTTTTCCCTAATCAAAACTTCCAAACTTGTTCTGGCAATATTTGTGATATCTGGTAACATAGTTTTGGGACCACGAGAGTTGAGACTGTGTTCTTATTGTGCCCCGCATTTAACTGGTTTTATTTTCACTTCCTCCCATATCTTACTCCATTAGTAGCTATGGTAATATGCGCTTTGAGACGAGCCATCTGATATTTTCCAACTTTATATTATCAGTTATCTGTCTTATTTACTCCAAAGAGTACCTTCCAAGTGCTCTGAGGCATTTTCAATAACTAAATGTTTTATTGATTTTATGCGTCAATAAACGATATTTCTTCAGCCCCAATATATCTCGCTTTAATTGAACAAAGCTGGGACAGTAATATTATGTGTGTTACACAAGTGAGAGCACAGGTGATTGAAACAGACCTGGGTGCGGGGGCGTTGACCCCAAACCTCCCAAATTATCATTGGCGTTATTTCTTTGTTTTGAAATTAGTGTATAACCTGTCAAATCACAGAACGGGTGGGGCTGGAACCCATGGGGAAAAGTGTCCTGAAATTTGCAGGCCAGTGGTCCATGTCGACCTAATAAGATTATCCAACTAGGTATATTTCTACATACCCCAGGAAGGTTAGCATGGGCCTCAATGTGACCACATACGTAGGTTGTGACAGACGAATCTCACACAGTCATGGCTGTGAGGGAACTTGAGCTAGAGCACACCATATCCATGCTGATAAACCTGCATTTAACGTGCCTTGGGGCTCATGTTGACGCTATTATGGTTTATAGAAATGTACCTAGTTGGATGAATCTTGTTAGTTGCCTTGACCAGCAGTGGGTAACACTGCTGGGTTCTGAGTGTTAGACTCTGCTTGCCACGGGTTACAGATCCAACTGTTATGTGAATTATTTGCAATCGTGTTTTTACAATTTCGTGAGTTTAACCTATCATTTTTCTGGCCTTTGCTGCATTTGTTCTATGTTCTCTAACTGACATGAAGTTTTGTACTTTTATTTTTGAGATGATCGGCCAGCATTTTGCATTGCTTCAACCTACCCATATCTTAGCAACACTGAACAACATGGTATTTTTATTTGTCCATTCTAAGACTTTCGTTGACGGCTGATTGTAATTTTCTATACAATCACTTCTACAGTTAGAGCGTTCTATTTCCAATGAATTACGATTCGTTGATTCTGCCTGATACAACATACTGCCAAAATTTAATATTCGTTCTCGGTTAATCACTATTTAAACATTAATAACTGGAAAATAACGAAATTACAAAACAGGTTAAATTGGTGGCATCACAAAAAAATTATATTGATCTAGTAGTTTGAGGGCAACTCGAAATTATTTTTGCAGTTTTATTCTGAAGTTGTTTCAGTTTCTTAATTTTTTTTTTTTTAAAAGTCTCGAGTTCACGAGCACCGTAGTCGATAACACATTCCTAGTGTTATGTAATATACATCATACGTAGTGCTCCAAGCGGTATTCGTTTTCACTACTGATATTTCAAAACCCACTTCCATGCACTTTGTTTCAAGTTCTTTATGATACATTAATTTTAACAGCATAACAGGGGAGATGAATGTGTATATCATCAGTATTAGTGATGTATCGGATATCTGAATCCGCATCTGGGGAAACATCTCGCACAATTTCTTACATCCGCATCCGCAAAATGTAAGACATCCGATACACATCCGCATCCGCGGATATCTAAATTTACATCCGATACATCCCTAATTCAGTATAGCCAACGTGCCCAGAGGATAGCTGATTTTGGCGTCGTGTAGCTTAAATATTTCTAATAACTCTCGCCATTTTGACGGGCGAGAGTTTGTGTTGCTTCTTGAATTAGTAAGAAATCAATGACAGGTACAGCCTATTACTTTTTCCAATTTACAATTTCATTGGTGTTTTTATTACGCCTTTGGGAAATAGAGACTAAGAGCTGATATCTTACCTCATCTCATTTTAAAGCTTAGCTGTAACTAAGGTACATTATCACCCCCAGAATTGACCACAACAATTTTCTAACATCCAGGTACCTGTGAAATGCAATGAATAAGGACGTTATTTTAAGGAGACTTGCAAGGAATAAACTCGGCCCTTTCGGTTGTAAGCCAAAGGCAGGATGACAGTGTCGGATCAGACTGTATATAGCCTAATATATTTAATTGGTATTTCCTCATACAAGACATTGACATTCAGCGACACGTAGATATTTTCATAATTGTCTTTTCCCTGAAACGTAATTGAATCAAATACGTATATATAGTTTTTGGGTCATTATAATGTTTTCATAGACTATTTATATTTCATTAAAAATAAAATATTTTTAAACTATGATTTATTCAACTATTTAGCACTTATGAATACTGTTATAAAACTGTGATAATAAGAGATCATCATTGGTTGAATAATACGGAATTACCACACCTGTATGCTAATACAGGTGTGTATGATGAAACATGTTTGGATGACTGAAACCTACATAAATATGTATTTAATTCATGCAAGACATTTCTTTTCCCTGACTGAAACCTACAATAACATACATCTAATTTATTTTATTATTATTATTACTAACTGCGTGTTATGAGTGTCAGTTTGGGGAGCCAGATTAGCACTTCGGGCCTGGCCAGTAACTGGGCAGGTGATCATCTGTGATTTTATTAATTGGCTTGAAAGACCTCGACAAACTTTGGGCTTATTGATGTTAGGCTATACACGACTCTGGGCTTTGTCATGGTATACACAACGGCTTGTCTTGATGTCATGGTATGTATAACTGGGTTTGTCTTGATGTCATGGTATACATAACTGCGCTTGACTTGATATGAGGGTATATACAACCATAGAGATCTGTGGAGGCCCCTTACTCATTTACGACAGTGTTTTATTTAGGTACAGGTCAATTGATACATAGTAACGTGTAAATTACGACGAGGATAACTAAAAAAGTCTAAGAGACATATTTCCTTTGGGGGGGGATATACATTTGTTTATATACACTGAGATGACATATCCCCTTTTAATCCCTATCATAGGGTTTTAAAGTATTCTTGATATTAATGTACAGATAAATTTGAGTCTTAATAGCCCACGTGCTTTAAAATTAACAAACAATAGTACTCACCAGAGTATAGACGAGTTTTCTCAAATCTCTTCTCAGTGATAAACTTTGTTATAGTTCCATTGGTGTAACAAGGATGCTTGGGGTAGTCACGACTCTGACAGAGAGAAAAGTTCGGTGGCCCACAGATGTAAAGTGTAGCCACATTGTCTGGCCCACCTGGCTCTACACACCAAAATCCCATCCGACACCGTGCCATGGTGCAGCTGCCTCCCACGTCCCTGCCCACCCTCAGTGGATGAACATGTGAGAGCCACACACAACACCATGTTGTGTTGTATCCAACATATGATTGTAATGAGTGAAACGGCATAATTACGCATGCATCTTTACTTTTTTTCTTTTTGAAGTCTATTCATATGCAACCGGCTCTTTACCCACCCCCCTTTCCCCCTCCCTGCTTCTCATTTCCCCTTCCACCACCCCATCCTTCACCCCCCCATCCACAGTAGTGCCAGGTTGGGGGCAGTCTGCATGTGGTGACACTCAGATCAAGAAAGTACCAGAAGTATCGCGGGTCTTTTTGAGCTGTTGTGTGCCAATATAATCTAGGGTTTCAGGAGTGACTTTAGTATTTCTATCATGAAAAGTGATTTACAATCCCATCCCCCACACACCGCTAGGATAGGACGTCACCTTTGAAGCTTCCGTTGCTCTTAACCCCCTTTGCGGGAAAGTTTGAAATATACTAACCCCACTGAAGTCTCCATCTCAGACTAACATATTTCATCACTAGAAATAAAGAACTTATTACCTGGAGTTTACCTGAGAGAGTTCCAGGGGTCAACGCCCTGGGCCCGGTCTGGACCAGGCCTCATGTTGGATCAGGGCCTGATAAACCCAGGTTGTTACTGCTGGCGCACTTATCCTGAGATATGGAATATAAGAGGAAAGTTTGGGCAGCTTTTGTTCTCACTATGAACAGAGAAATAGGATAGCACACTGCATAGGGAACCCAATTTTATTTTAAAAAAAGTTTACTCAACGCCTTAAAATTTGTCATCATTGTATTGTGTTAATAGCCCACAAGTTGCATCCCAAACAGGTGAGAAAATTACATGTAAATAATGAGCACATGTATATACATGAGCACATGTATTACATGAGAAATGTATATACATGAGCACATGTATATACATGAGCACATGTATATACATGAGCACATGTATAAAATACAAAATATGATCCTTTACCCTCGTCATTTAATGCTATATATGTGTAACATTTGGTTTAGAAAGACGTGAACAAATACTAGGCCATATATTTTGGGAAAAACGTTTGGGTTCTTAGACCTTGATCACTTTTAACAGGTTAAAAGAGAGAGACGTACAATATTTTGTGAAGGGATTCAGGGAAACCGGTTTTCCGGACTCGAGTCCTGAAATGGTAAGTACAATGCCTGCACTGTACAAGAGGGGTTTGGGATATTGGCAGTTTGAAGGGACATCTGAAGTGTCGAATCTGAGCGCCTCCACAAAGACAGTGATTATTTATGAGTTATGGGAAAGTGTTGAATGATTCAAGTTTTTTTCCTTTCTTTTTGGGTCACCCTGCCTCGGTGGGAAAGGCCGAAGTGTTGTATATATATATGTCGCCGAATAGGTAAAATTGGTCAATTAGCAAGAACTCATTTAAAATTAAGTCCTTTTAAAAAATCTTATATGTTTAAAGATATATTTTTTTATTTATGTAATGTAAAAATTAATAATTTTTTACCTAAAGAACCTTAGAAAACTTATATTGCGCTTGTTATAATAAGGTTAGTGAGTAGGTACGGATTAGAGTTTAGAACATAATGACACATATTGTACGTTATAATCAAATAATCAAATATTACATGTCTCGTATCTTTATAACAATAAGCATTTTTCAAGGCGATATTTGGGTTCAGAAAATGAAAATACATAAGAATTAACTAATTTCATTTAAGCATACAACTTTTCAAGAATTGTTGACCAGTGTTATGACCCATGACCCGGGATATGTATCCGCCAAATATGTAAAAATTGAGATTTTGTTTAAATAGCAACGCTCTTCTTCCGAATAAGGCAAGCGAAAATTTGTGAATGCAATAATTTCAAAATCATTCTGAACCTAACGAAAAAATATATTTCATTGTTTTATTATTAAATTATTGTAAACTTGTCTAAAATATATTTAGTTGGATTAGGCTAAATTAAATGCGCTTGTTATAATAAGGTTAGTTTAGGATCTTTTGGTACAAAATTATTAATTTTTACATTAACATAAATGAAAAAATGTATCTTTAAACGTATAAGAGAATTTTTAGAAAATATTTAATTTTAAATGAGTTCTTGCTAATTGACCAATTTTACTTATTCGGCACGACATACATATTAGTGGGCCATAAAATCGATTTTTT
>WNWK01051879.1:0-12345 GCA_009830355.1 Cherax destructor | reverse complement strand
GTATGCCATTCTTGTGGCACTTATCCGTATTGCATCTATGCCTGTATCACCATTTGTGGTCGTTTCAGACTCCCTTAGTGCTTTACAGGCTATCCGTAAAATTGATACACCTCACCCCTAGTTCTTCGTATCCACCTTTGGTTACGCCGTATCTTTAGCAAGCATAAAGATATTGTCTTTTGTTGGGTCCCTGGTCATGTTGACGTACAGGGCAATGAACAGGCAGACACTGCTGCGCGGTCAGCAGTACATGACCTTCCAGTTTCATATAGAGGTGTTCCTTTCACGGACTATTTTGCGGTCATTGCTACCCACCTTCGCACCCGTTGGCAACAACGCTGGTCTGACCTGATGAATAACAAACTTCATTCTATTAAACCGGTTATAGGTTTCTGGCCTTCTTCTTGTCACCAATGTCGAGGTTGGGAGACTACACTCTCCCGTCTTCGCATCGGCCACACTCGTCTTACTCACGGGTATCTCATGGAGAGGCTCCCTGCCCCTCTCTGTGAGCATTGTCAGGTTCCAGTGTCTGTTCGACATATTCTGCTGGACTGCCTACTCTATCAACGAGCACGCAGAATTTACCTCCAACGACGTCTTCGCTCTGCGGCTCTTTCTTTACCTTCCCTTCTTGCAGATGGACCCTCCTTTAATCCTGACTCTCTTGTTGACTTTTTGACAGAAACTGACTTACTACACAAACTCTGAAGATTATACCTCTAGCACCTCCCTCAGTCCCTTCTACCTCGATCTCTTGCTACCCTCTATCCCTGCACTATCCACCGTCATGCTGCACTCCATACCCTACTAATCATCCATCTCCCTCTTACAACCCACTCTCCCTGCATCCTACAATAACCTGCAGCGCTGTATAACCCCTGTGGTTTAGCGCTTCTATTTGATTATAATAATAATATACGGGATAAATGTTCTTTGGGCAGCCTGTAGAGTGTTAAGAAAACTGTCATATTGATACCTCTCTTCGTCACCCCAGTCCACAGTTGATAAGTGTTCTCTAAGTCCATTATAATCTGCTAAGCGAAAATCTGGGACCGTTACTGAATTATCCCTACTATCATACATCCATTCAATGCTAAAGGTAATTGACTTGTGGTCGCTTGAGCCGAGTTCCTCTGTAATTTCTAAATTATTAACAAGGGTTTCCTTGCTTGCCAGAACCAAGTCAAGTAGGTTATTTCCCCTTGTAGGTTCTGTTACAAACTGCTTCAAAAAGCAATCCTGAACTACTAAAAAGTCGTTAGATTCTAAATTCCCTGTCAAGAAATTCCAATCAATCTGACTAAAGTTAAAGTCCCCTAGAATTACAACGTTATCGTGCATTGTGGCCTTAACAATTTCCTCCCATAGTAGTCTCCCTTAGTCCCTATCTAAGTTTGGGGGACGGTATATCACACCTAAAATCAATTTTTCATGGCCCTCTGAAAATTCTATCCAGACAGATTCTGTATGTGTTATTTCAGTATTTTATTAATATCTCCTTTGTTTATGCCCATCATCCACTTGTACACCTCGATGATATCTCCCCTCATTCTACGTCTCTCCAGAGAGTGGAGATTCAACGCTCTAAGTCTATCTTCATACGGGAGATTTCTTATACTGTAAATCATTTTAGTCATTCTTCTTTGTATGTTCTCCAATGAATCTATATCCATCCTGTAGTAAGGAGACCAAAACTGAGCTGCATAATCCAAATGAGGTCTCACTAGTGATGTATAGAGCTGTAAAATAACTTTTGGACTTCTGTTGCTTATACTTCTTGAAATAAATCCTAGTAATCTGTTAGCCTTATTGGCACACTTAGGCACTGTTGTCTTGGCTTTAGATTCCTGCTTACCATGACTCCCAAGTCTTTTCACATTCTGTATGATCAAGCTCCACTTCACCTAGTTTATAAATTCGAGGGATATTTTCATTACCAAGGATTAGTACCTAACACTTGTCCACATTGAACTTCATCTGCCACTTTTCAGACCAAGGCATTAATTTGTCCAAATCCTCCTGGAGTTCACTGGTATCCTCCTCAGAATGAATCATACAGCCTATTTTTGTATCATCAGCAAATTTACTCATGTCACTTGCAATTCCTTCATCAAGGTCATTTATGTAAATTATGAACAACAATGGGCCTAAAACTGATCCTTGTGGAACGCCACTAGTGACTAATCCCCATTCAGATTTGACCCATTAATGGAAACTCTGCTTTCTATTGGTAAGCCATGCCTCTATCCATGCTAGAACTTTACCTCTTATACCATGAGCTGCCACCTTTCTTAAGAGTCTCTTGTGAGGTACTCTATCGAAGGCCTTACTGAAATCCAAGTAAACTATATCATATTCTTTATCACTGTCTACTGCCTCAAATGTTTTATTGAAAACGTCAGTAAATTTGTTAGGCAGGAACGACCTCTCGTGAACCCATGCTGAGATTCATTAATCAAATTATGTTCTTCAAGGTGACTTCTAATAATATCAGCTATAATTGATTCTAATAATTTGCCTACTATAGATGTGAGGCTTATTGGACGGTAGTTTGATGGAATTGACTTATCCCTGATTTGAATATAGGAACTACATTAGCTATCTTCCACATCTCTGGCACAATACCAGTTAGGATGGACGTATTAAACACATTCGTTAATGGCTGACTAAGTTCCATCTTGCATTCTTAAGTACCTTGGAAAACAACTCGTCGGGTCCCGGGGACTTATTTTGCTTCAGTTTATCTATCTGTTTGATAACCATGTCCTCGTGACAGTAATATTAGTTAACTTGAATTCTTCAGGAACTGAATAATTGTTAATTTCTGGAATCTCATTTACGTCTTCTTGTGTAAAGACTGACAAAAATAGTCATTAAATAGAAAACACATTTCCAGTTCGTTATCCGTCAGCTGTCCATTCCCAATTTTCAGAGGTCCTACCTTTTCCTCACCTTCGTCCTATACACTTGAAAGAACCCTTTTGGATTAGTCTTTGATTCATTAGCAACCTTAATCTCATAGTCACGTTTAGCCTTTCTAATCCCTTTTTTTACTTCTCTTTTCAACTGAACATATTGGTCAATAAGGTTAACATCTCTTTTGATGCGCCTATAAATTCCTCTTTTCTCCCCTAATAGATGTTTTAGCCTCCTGTTAATCCATTTGGGATCGTTATTATTTGACCTAAATTCTCTCTGGGCCTGTTGGCCCATACTAGGCAGGTCCTTCACAATCCATCCCACTAACAGAATAATTGCCCAATCTAATTTTCAATTCTACCCAAGAAATAAGCTTTGAAGATTCTATTAACTCAAGTGCGAGTCCCAATCAAATCCAACCCCTCTCACTCATAAGAACATAAGAACATAAGAATGGAGGAACACTGCAGAAGGCCTACTGGCCCATACAAGGCAGGTCCTTATCAAAACCACCACTACCTAAGAATTTACTCCCGTACTCACGACACCAATCAAACCCAGCCCCTCCCACTCATATATTTGTCCAATCTCTTTTTAAAGCCACCCAAGGTCCTAGCCTCTATCACAGTACTTGAAAGATTGTTCCACGCATCTACAACTCTGTTCGAAAACCAGTACTTGCCTATGTCCTTTCTAAATCTAAATTTATCCAATTTAAATCCGTTATTTTTGGTTCTTACTTGGTTCGATATCCTCAGTATTTTATTAATATCTCCTTTGTTTATGCCCATCATCCACTTGTACACCTCGATGATATCTCCCTCATTCTACGTCTCTCCAGAGAGTGGAGATTCAACGCTCTAAGTCTATCTTCATACGGGAGATTTCTTATACTGTAAATCATTTTAGTCATTCTTCTTTGTATGTTCTCCAATGAATCTATATCCATCCTGTAGTAAGGAGACCAAAACTGAGCTGCATAATCCAAATGAGGTCTCACTAGTGATGTATAGAGCTGTAAAATAACTTTTGGACTTCTGTTGCTTATACTTCTTGAAATAAATCCTAGTAATCTGTTAGCCTTATTGCGCACACTTAGGCACTGTTGTCTTGGCTTTAGATTCCTGCTTACCATGACTCCCAAGTCTTTTTCACATTCTGTATGATCAAGCTCTACTTCACCTAGTTTATAAATTCGAGGGATATTTTCATTACCAAGGACTAGTACCTAACACTTGTCCACATTGAACTTCATCTGCCACTTTTCAGACCAAGGCATTAATTTGTCCAAATCCTCCTGGAGTTCACTGGTATCCTCCTCAGAATGAATCATACGGCCTATTTTTGTATCATCAGCAAATTTACTCATGTCACTTGCAATTCCTTCATCAAGGTCATTTATGTAAATTATGAACAACAATGGGCCTAAAACTGATCCTTGTGGAACGCCACTAGTGACTAATCCCCATTCAGATTTGACCCCATTAATGGAAACTCTCTGCTTTCTATTGGTAAGCCATGCCTCTATCCATGCTAGAACTTTACCTCCTATACCATGAGCTGCCACCTTTCTTAAGAGTCTCTTGTGAGGTACTCTATCGAAGGCCTTACTGAAATCCAAGTAAACTATATCATATTCTTTATCACTGTCTACTGCCTCAAATGTTTTATTGAAAACGTCAGTAAATTTGTTTGGCAGGAACGACCTCTCGTGAACCCATGCTGAGATTCATTAATCAAATTATGTTCTTCAAGGTGACTTCTAATAATAGCAGCTATAATTGATTCTAATAATTGCCTACTATAGATGTGAGGCTTATTGGACGGTAATTTGATGGAATTGACTTATCCCCTGATTTGAATATAGGAACTACATTAGCTATCTTCCACATCTCTGGCACAACACCAGTTAGGATGGACGTATTAAACACATTTGTTAATGGCTGACTAAGTTCCATCTTGCATTCTTTAAGTACCCTGGAAAACATAAGAACATAAATTAGACACATATGCAACACTTGGGTATCTTTATTGAGGAAACGTTTCGCCACACAGTGGCTTCATCAGTCCAATACAAAGAAGAAAGTAGTAATAAAAGGAGGAGTTTGAGGTAATCAGTCCCTCGGCCTGGAGTCGATGTGTTCAGTCCATCACCAGGCAGGCCCCCCACAATCCGCCCCACCAACAGAACACTTGCTCAACCCAACCTTCAATGCTACCAGAGAAATAAGCTTTGACAATTCTACCCACTCATGCGCGAGTCCCACTCAAATCCAACCCCTCTCACTCATGAATTTATCCAACCTAAATTTGAAACTACCCAAGGTCCTAGCTTCAATAACCCTACTAGGCAGACTGTTCCACTCATCAACTACCCTATTTCCAAACCAATACTTTCCTATATCCTTTCTAAATCTAAACTTATCTAACTTGAATCCATTATTGCGGGTTCCTCTTGGAGAGATATCCTCAAGACCTTATTTATATCCCCTTTGTTAATACCTCATTTTCCACTTGTATACCTCGATCATGTCTCCCTCATTCTACGTCTTACAAGTGAATGTAATTTTAGGGTCTTCAATCTTTCTTCGTAAGGAAGATTTCTAATGCTATGTATTAATTTAGTCATTCTACGCTGAATGTTTTCTAACGAATTTATGTCCATTCTGTAATATGGAGACCAAAACTGAGCTGCGTAATCTAGGTGAGGCCTTACTAATGATGTATAAAGCTGTAATATAACCTCTGGACTTCTGTTGCTAACACTTCTTGATATAAATCCCAGTAATCTATTTGCCTTATTACGTACGCTAGGCATTGCTGTCTTGGTTTAAGGTTGCTGCTACCATCACCTCCAAGTCCTTCTCGCAATCTGTATGGCTAAGTTCTACGTTATTTAACTTATAAGTGCTTGGGTTATGGACACTCCCGAGCTTCAGAACCTTGCATTTATCTACATTGAACTGCATCTGCCACTTTTCTGACCACGAATTAAGTTTGTCTAAATCTTCCTGAAGTTCTATGACATCTATGTTTGAATCAATTATCCTACCTATCTTCGTGTCGTCAGCGAATTTGCTCATATCACTAGTAATTCCCTCATCAAGGTCATTGATATATATTATAAATAACAATGGGCCTAAGACTGATCCCTGTGGAACACCACTTGTTACAAGTCCCCATTCGGATTTAACCCCATTTATGCACACTCTCTGCTTCCTATTGGTGAGCCATGACTCGATCCATGACAGCACTTTTCCCCAATGCCATGAGCTGCCACTTTCTTTAACAGTCTCTGGTGCGGTACTCTATCAAAAGCCTTACTAAAGTCTAAATAAACAATATCGAATTCTTTATCGTGATCAACAGCCTCAAAAGCTTTACTGAAGAAGGTTAATAAATTAGATAGGCAGGAACGCCCTCGTGAATCCATGCTGAGTATCATTAATCAAATTATGGTTATCTAGATGGCTTCTAATAATATCAGCTATAATTGACTAGTAATTTGCCTACAATTGAGGTCAGGCTTATTGGGCGGTAGTTTGACGGTAGTGACTTGTCCCCTGCTTTAAAAATAGGAATTACATTAGCCATCTTCCACATATCAGACACTACACCTGTTTGAAGAGATAAATTAAAAATGTTAGATATTGGTTCACAGAGTTCCATTTTGCATTCCTTAAGAACCCTTGCAAAAAGCTCATCAGGACCCGGCGATTTATTTTGTTTCAGTCGGTCCAGCTGTTTCATAACCATTTCGCTAGTGACTGTGATATTACATAATTTATCTTCTTCTGGGCCTCTGTAAAAATTAATTACTGGGATATTATTCATGTCTTCCTGTGTGAAAACCGAGAGAAAATAATTATTAAAAATAGAGCACATATCATTCTCCTTGTCAGTAAGATGCCCAAAGTTATTTTTAAGGGACCTGTCTTATCCCTAACTTTTGTTCTATAAACCTGGAAAAACTTTTTGGGTTAGTTTTGAATCCCTAGCAACTTTAATTTCATAGTCCCGTTTAGCTTTTCTTATTCCCTTTTAACGTCCCTCTTAATGTCAGTATACTGATTTATAAGATGACCCTCACCTCTTTTATGCGCCTATAAATTCTTTTTCTGCCTAAAGATACTTGCTATTATTCATCATTTTGGGTCATTTCTACTAGAAATGACCCAAAATGGATGAATAATAGGCTTAAGTATCTTTAGGGCAGAAGAAATACATTCACTTGTAAGACGAGAATGAGGGAAGACATGATCGAGGTATACAAGTGGAAAATGGGTATTAACAAAGGGGATATAAATAAGGTCTTGAGGATATCTCTCCAAGAGAGAATCCATTATTGCGGGTTCGCTCTTCAAGAGATATCCTCAAGACCTTATTTATATCCCCCTTATTAATACCCATCTTCCACTTATATACCTCGATCATGTCTCCCCTCATTCTTCGTCTTACAAGTGAATGTAATTTAAGGGTCTTCAAACTTTCTTCATACGGAAGATTTCTAATGCTATGAATTAACTTTGTCATTCGTCTCTGAATGTTTTCTAACGAATTTATATCCATTCTGTAAAATGGAGACCAAAACTGAGCTGCATAATCTAGGTGAGGCCTTACTAATGATGTATAAATCTGTAATATAACCGCTGGACTTCTGTTGCTTACACTTCTTGATATAAATCCCAGTAATCTATTTGCTTTATTTCTTACGCTTAGGCATTACTGACTTGGTTTGAGGTTGCTGCTTACCATAACCCCCAAATCCTTTTCGCATTCTGTATGGCTGAGTTCAACATTATTAAGCTGGTAGGTGCTAGGGTTATGAACATTCCCGAGCTTTAGAACTTTGCATTTATCTACATTGAACTGCATCTGCCATTTTTCTGACCAGGAATTGAGTTAGTCTAAATCCTCCTGAAGTTCCGTGACATCTACGTCTGAATCGATTATCCTACCTATCTTCGTGTCATCAGCGAATTTGCTCATATCACTAGTAATTCCCTCGTCAAGGTCATTTATATATATTATAAACAACAACGGGCCCAAAACTGATCCCTGTGGAATGCCACTTGTTACAGATCCCCACTCAGATTTAACCCCATTAATGCACACCCTCTGCTTCCTATTGGTGAGCCATAACTCGATCCATGAAAACACTTTTCCCCCAATGCCGTGAGCAGCCACTTTCTTTAACAGTCTCTGATGTGGTACTCTATCAAAAGCCTTACTAAAATCCAAATAAACAATATCGAATTCTATATCATGATCAACTGCCTCAAAAGCCTTACTGAAAAAAGTTAATAAATTAGTTAGGCAGGAACGGCCTCTGGTGAATCCATGTTGAGTATCATTAATCAAATTATGCCTATCGAGATGGCTTCTTATGTTATCAGCTATAATCGACTCTAATAATTTGCCTACAATTGATGTTAGACTTATTGGGCGGTAATTTGATGGTAACGACTTGTCCCCTGCTTTAAAAATAGGAATTACATTAGCCATCTTCCACGTATCAGACACTACACCTGTTTGAAGAGATAGGTTAAAAATGTTAGTTAAGGGTTCACAGAGTTCCATTTTGCATTCCTTAAGAACCCTTGAAAAAAGCTCATCAGGGCCTGGAGATTTATTTTGCTTCAAACGGTCTATCTGTTTGATAACCATTTCGCTAGTGATTGTGATACTACATAATTTATCTTCTTCAGGCCCACTAAAATACCTAATTCTTGGGATATTATTAGTGTCTTCCTGAGTGAAAACCGAGAGAAAATAATTATTAAAAATAGAGCACATTTCATTCTCTTTGTCAGTAAGATACCCATAATTATTTTTAAGGGGACCTATCTTATCTCTAACTTTTGTTCTATACACCTGGAAAAACTTTTGGGTTAGTTTTCGAATCCCTAGCAACTTTAATTTCGTAGTCCCGTTTAGCTTTTCTTATCCCCTTTTAACGTCCTCTTAATGTCAATATACTGATTCATAAGATGACCCTCACCTCTTTGATACGCCTATAAATTCCTTTCTTCTGCCCTAAAAGATATTTGAGCCTATTATTCATCCGTTTTGGGTCATTTCTATTCGATCTAATTTCTTTATATGGGATAAATGTTCTTTGGGCAGCATGTATAGTGTTCAGAAAACTGTCATATTGATAGCTCTCTTCATTACCCCAGTCCACAGATGATAAGTGTTTCTAAGTCCATTGTAATCTGCAAAGCGAAAATCTGGGACCATTACTGAGTTATTCCTACTATGAAACTTCCATTCAATGCCAAAGGTAATTGATTTGTGGTCGCTTGCGCCGAGTTCCTCTGTAATTTTTAAATTATTAACAAGGGTTTCCTTGTTTGCCAGAACTAAGTCAAGCAGGTTATTTCCCTTGTAGGTTCTGTCACAAACTGCTTCAAAAACAATCTTGAACTACTTCTAAGAAGTCGTTAGATTCTAAATTCCCAGTCAAAAAATTCCAATCAATTTGACTAAAGTTGAAGTCACCCAGAATAACTACGTTATCATGCATTGTGGCCTTAACAATTTCCTCCCATAGTAGTCTCCCTTGGTCCCTATCTAAGTTTGGGGGACGGTATATCACACCTAAAATCAATTTTTCATGCCCCTCTGAAAATTCTATCCAGACAGACTCTGTATGTGTTATTTCAGACTTTATTCCTTTTTTGATGCAACAGTTCAAGCGATCTCGGACATACAGTGCCACTCCACCCCCCTTCCCGAAACTTCTGTCTACTTGGAACAATTTAAAACCCTGTATATGACATTCAGCAGGCATGTCCCTATTTTTCGTATTGAACCACGTCTCAGTTATGGCAAATACATCAATGTTACGATGGAAATAAATGGTATAAAATACCGACACAATGGAAAAATAAACACATAAGCAGTATAATGTGATCCTTTATTGACAACGTTTCGCCCACGCAGTGGGCTTTATCGAGTCAGACAGATCTACCTGGGAAATGAGTAACATGAATATATATAGGGTATAGTCAGGTGGAGAAAGCTGCATGTAACAATCTTAAAAGTAGTGTGATAGTTAAAAACATTGTGTGACTTAAAGGACCTGCAGTGTTCCATTCTTGAGTTCTAGGTGTGATAGCATTGAAGAAGTTTCTTGGCAATAGGTTCAGCTATGTTGTAGAAGCCGTTGTTCTGGTTGAAGTTGTTGGATATACAGATAAGTGATGATTCCAGGATTCTTCGGTATTGCATGTTGTCTTCTCTGGCGATGAGTCTTGCGTTTCTGTAGTTGATTAAATGGTTGTGTAAATTTCGGTGTTGAACACAGGCATTTCTTGAGTCGTCAGATCTGCCTGCGTACTGGTGTTCTGAAATGCGTGTTTGGAGGTCTCTGGATGTTTCGCCAACGTATAATTTGCTGCAGCCATTACAAGGGATTGTGTATACCCCTGCCGTGGATTGAAGTTTTTCCTGTCTGTTACTGGTAATGTCCTTGATGGTGGTGGATGTGGAGGTGGATACTCGGAATGAGGTCTTACAAAAAATGTTGGAAACGTGTTTGGAAATGGAGTTGGTGGGAAGGACTATGTATCTCTTCTCAGCAGTGTCTTCTCTGGGTGTGTTGAAGATGTTTAATGCCCGTCGTCTGCAGTCTCTAATGAAGTGACGAGGATAGTGAAGTTTAGAAAAAACTTGTTCAATGAGGGAGCATTCTTCTTCAAGGAACTCACTGCTGCAGATTCTGAGTGCTCCAGGGTTAATATTTGCATAGAGTGTTCTATGTATGTAATAGGCACAGTGAAAAGTATGGATGTCTTGTATGGTAAGTTTAGGTTTTTGAATATTGGTGGAGTATGTTGCCTGGAGTGAGAATTTGTTATCATTCTAACTCCTGCCTTTTGTTGTGTTATTAGTGGTCTGAGATGAGTTATTGATGTAGAGCCCCATGCGCAGATTCCATAGGTGAGGTAGGGGTAAATGAGTGAGTGATATAGGGTAAGGAGAGCTGGTTGTGGAACATTGTACCGTATCTTGGATAGTATTCCCACGGTCTTTGAGACTTTCTTGGAAATTTGTTGTATATGAGTCTGAAATTTGAGGCCACTGTCAAGATGGATTCCTAAGAATTTTTCCTCTGTGAGTTTTGTGATAGGGGACCCGTTTATCATTATGTTAAGTGGTGCGTTTGTAGCTCTGCTCCCAAACTGGATAAAATAGGTTTTATCAATATTGAGAGTAAGTTTGTTGGTCATCATCCAGGTAGATATTTTCTGCAATTCAGTATTTGCAGTGTTGGCTAGTGTGTCTGGGCTTGGGTGAGAGATAACGTATGTAGTGTCATCTGCAAAAAGTATGGGTTTGAGTAGTTGAGATGCATTTGGTAGGTCTTTAATGTAAATGAGAAAGAGTAGTGGGCCAAGAACACTTCCCTGTGGGACACCTACAGTAATAGTTTGCACGGTGGAGCTAGCTCCATTTGTGTACACATATTGGTTTCTGTTGCTAAGGTATGATTTTAGGTAGTTTAGGGAGTGTCCTCTTATACTATAGTGAGATAATTTAAGTTTAACAGATCATGGTCAACTGTATCAAAGGCTTTACGTAAATCAATGAAGAATCCCACTGGGATTTCTTTTTTCTCAAGGGCGGTGTAAATTATTTATAACATGTGTATAATGGCATCATTTATATTTTTATTAGGCCTGAATCCAAATTGACAGTGGTTGAGTACGTTGTTGGAGGTGAGGTAGGAATATATTTGTCTATGAATTAATTTTTCAAAGATTTTGGAGAGAAGGGGTAAGTTAGATATCGGCCTGTAGTTATTCAGGTCTGCTTGATCTCCTCCCTTATGTATTGGGGTGACCTCGCTATTTTGAGTATTGATGGGAAGGTAGAGGATTCAATGGATTTGTTAAAGAGTGTTGCAATAATTGGTGAGAGAACTTGAGAGGCTTTTTGTATATATAAGTAGTACATAAGTAGTAGTGTATAATACAATACAGTAGTACAGTATTCTAGAACAGTATAGTAGTACAGTACAGTAGTTCAGTACTGTAGTACAGTATAGTAGTACAGTACAGTAGAACAGTATAGTACTAGAGTACAGTAGTACAGTGTTGTAGTAGAGTACTAGTACAGGAAAGTAGTACATTACTGTAGTACAGTACAGTAGTACAGTACAGTTCAATAGTACAGTACAGTAGAACAGTACAGTAGTACAGTATTGTAAGTATAGTACAGTACAGTAGTACAGATTGTACTACAGTACAGATAGTAGTACAGTAGTAGTATAGTAGTACAGTACAATAGAACAGTATAGTAGTACAGTACAATAGAACAGTATAGTAGTACAGTACAATAGAACAGTATAGTAGTACAGTACAATAGTACAGTAAAGTAGTGCACTATAGTATAGTATAGTAGTACAGTACAATAGTA
>WNWK01051878.1:0-12345 GCA_009830355.1 Cherax destructor | reverse complement strand
GTAATTCCGAATTTTTTCCATAAAATTTCAAAATTTTGGGTGTCTTCCCAAGGGGGAAAAAGATTTTTTTCCCATTTCATAAAAAAAAAATTTTTTTATGAAAATTTCCCTTCGACATTTTTGAGAAAAGTTTTGACCCCAGGGGTTTTGGGACAGTGAAAGGTTAAAAAATTTTATTTTTTGACTTTGAGCTTGTGCTCATTTTTGATAATTTTCAATCACCTGAATTACAGCTGCAATACCAATGACTCAAAACCTTGGAAAAGTGATTACCCATCTGTCTTTTTTTGGTCAGGGGATTCAAGGCCAGTTTTTCACTGGTACCAGGGGGTTTTCCCGGTGAGCTGTATCCCTTGCTCTCATCCCTTGCCTTGTCTTTCTTTATGCCTTGTCAAGTCTCCAACTTTTGGGAAGTGCATTGCTGCAAGCAATTCAGCCCTTTTTTCCTTGACCCCCTCTTTGGGTTTATTTTTCCCACTGTTGTGCATCTCAGCAGACACAAGGGGGTTTGTCTTTTATTGGGCCCCCAGGACAGGCGGGGGCTTAGGAAATGTACTGTTGGATGCCTTGGGTGTTCGGGTTTTTCCAGAAATTTTCCATCTACAAGTTTTTGCCTTCTGGTTTTTTCATCAAACCCCCATTGGGTTTTGGCCATTTTCCCCCAAAACCCCTGGGATTGTGATAAACTGTACCAAATGCCTACACATTATCCACAGAGATTATCACTGTAGATTATGCACTGTGCCACTCTGTTGGGATTGTCAGGTTTCCCCAACACCCAAATACATTTTGATCAATTGTCCCACTTATCTGAACCCGCTTGTTTTGATTATCCTCCTTTTTGGGATGGTCCACTTTTCTTCAAATGCACTCTACTTTCCTAATTGACACTGTGTTGCTTCATAAAATAACCATTTTTTTTCAGCCTATGTTATTCCTTTTTAACACTTTTACTGTTTTCTTTCCCTTCATCTTTTTTCCCTCTGACAGGGCAGTGCTAACATATCCATTTCTAAATATGTATCAAATACATTTTTACTTCATACTACTATTTCATTCCCTGTTTTTTTTTTTCTCATCATATTGCTTTTTTTTTTTATTCATTTTTAATTTCCTTCTTTTTGCACCCCCCCAAACCCTTTTTTAACTAATTTTTGATCTTTCATGATTTACTTTCATGAGAGGGGCAATGCTCAACTCTTTTATTTGTTTTTAAAACCTGAATTTAAATTTTTACTCTTTTTTTTTTTTTTTTTTTTTTTAAAAACCCGGTTTGGGGGGGGGAAAAGGGTTTTTTGGGGTGAGGGGCTTGGCTTCCCAAAAAGGGAGCATGTTAGATGAGGAAGAAGATAAAGGGGTTTTTTGGGGCCTGATGAGCTTTTTATGAGCAAATTTTTGTGAAGGAATTGGAAATTGGTTAGGGCTTGAGTCCGGAAATGGGAAGAGAATGATGGCACTTAGGGGGGAAAAACAGTTTGGGGGGGCTTCAAATTGTCATATCGGGGGACTTGCAAAGACAGGATTATGTATGAGTGTGGTGAAAGTGTTAATGATGATGAAAGTATTTTCTTTTTGGGGTTTTTTCATTTTTGGGTCACCCGCCTCGATGGGAGATGACCGACGTGTTGAAAAAAAAAAAAATGCATATAAATGCCAGATAACAAGTTTACATAAATTGTAGAATAGAACTAGGTATTAAAAAAAATAAGAAAAAATTAAAAAAGTACACGCATTATTTACCCAAAATTTTATAGTCTTAGTGCGGGGGAGAGGTGAGTAGTATTTATTGTAAGAAGTCAGGGTGGTAGGTATCCCCCCTAACCAACCCACCCACACGAAAATACTCACTTTTAAAGTACCCTAGAGCGATAAAATGATATACAAAAGTAATCAGCACCTTAAAATATTTGTAGTCTTAATGTGGGGTGAGAGGTGAGTAAACAAGAAAAAAAAGAATAAAAAGAAAAGAACGAATAAATGAGAGAGGACTGAGCCGCAGAGATGTAAACAAACAGACAAAAGCGTCTGGGATGGCTCATCCTTCATACAAACACCTTACATTGTACAAGTTGTCTCTACAGTGGTCCCCTAAAAAAAAAGTGCAACACTTCCATTCTCATGTAACACCTTTTTTAAAAAAAGGAATGACGCTCTGAGGAAAGCATATGAAAGGAACAATTTTCTAGTTACCCCCGTAATACTATTCTGTACACATCTCATATTTATGTTAATTTTTAACTGTGGGTGCTTTTTTCATGTTTATATGACATAGCGGTTTATTAGTATATAATAATTTTGAAAAATATAACAGGATTAATGGAAATGCCTATACGTACAGTGAATCCGGGTTTTCAGTTTTAACCGTCCAGAAGGTCCATAAACCAAAGGCCAAAAACAAAAATATTTCCATGAAATTTTAAAGTAAATACAATTAACCGCCAGACCCCAAAATTTTAAAAAAAAATTTTTAAAGATTAATTATATTTTATACAAAAAATGAGAATAAAAAAAAAAAATACATACATGAACAATTAAACAGATTACATACCTTTTATTGAAGACTTTGTTGGCTTATGGAAGATAGGAGGAGAGGGAGGATTTATTTTTGGGGAAGGGGGTCCTCCATAAGGACTATAGGATCGTTCTGGGGTTATTTTTTTCTTTTAATCCCCCTAGGGCCAGCTTGAGAGTCACGCACACCTGTCGACAAAAATAACTGTCCAAGAGGTCTGTTTCTGGCGTCTCTTTAAGATTTCCCGAAGTGGGGCAAGGTTTTGTCACTGAACATGTTGCAGATATGGCTTGTTTCAACTTTTCAGGGGGATATTTCTCCCCAAAAAAATTTCACCCTACTCCACGGCACAAAATTTTCCCAATTCTGAAGAAGGAAATTTTCCCCACTTCCCTCTTCCTCCTCCTGTGAAGCAAGTTCTCAACTGTGGTCTGATGCTGTTTCAGATGAAGCTCTTCCAGCTCTTCAGTGGTTAGCCCTTCATTGTGGTCCTGCACCAACTTTTCCCCAAACCTCACCACTCACCTCCAACCCCAGGGGCTTGCCCAATGCCACAATACCTTCCACAACAGGCAGAGGGTCGTCGGGGGCAGGGTCAGCCTAAACCCTTCAAAACCTTCCCCCGACTCAATCTGGCCAAATTTTCCAAGCAGAGTTCAAAGCCTTTTAAGTCACTCCTTGCCGCTTACCTATAAGGCTTTTGCAGTGGAGGAATGAAGTGTTTTCCCCGAAAACTCTTAGGGGCAAATGAGTGCCAGTCACCAAAGCACCTTGAAACACTGTTTTTGGGGTAGAGTTTTTTAAAATTAGAAATGACCTGGCCCTGGGGGGATGAGAGGAGTGGGGGTTTGGAGGCAAGAACTTCACTGTTATAAAATGGAAGTCCTTAAAAAAAGTCTTCCAAGTCTGGAGGATGAGCAGGAGCATTGTCCAGTACTACTAGGAGGCATTGAGTGGCAATTTACGTTCTAGGAGGTATTTTTTCACACTGGGCCAAACACATCATTGACCCACTTTGAAAATGTGCCTTGTGACCCATGCCTTATTATTAGCTTTCACATCACACACAATCTATTCAACGACATTGTTTTTCTTGAACACACTGGGATTTTCGAGGATACACCAGTAAAGGCTTCACCTTGAAATCCACCAGCGTTAACACACAACAAAAGAGTAAGCCTGTCTTTCATAGGCTTGGGGCCTGGCAGTGCCTTTTCCTCCTGCATAATGTAGGTCCTTTTTTGGCATTTTCTTCCAAAAGAGGTCTGTTTCTACAATTGAACACTTGTTGGGGTAGGAATCCTTGAGCCTCTATGTCCCCTTGAATTCCTGCACAAATTTTTCAGCCGCACATTTGTCAGAACTTGCAGCCTCGCCATGCCTTACCACACTGTGTATGCCAGACGCTTCTTAAATTTCTAAAAACAGCCTTTGCTGGCCCAAATTTACTAACAGCAGCACCTGTTCCGGCATTTTTTTTTAAAGATCCGCATGCAACTGCCTTGTTCTCACAAATAATCGACTCCACAACACTGTCTCCCGCTAATTTTTTCGGTGATCCATAACAACAATAACTTCTCCATATCTTCCATTATTGGCACTTTTGTTTTGTTAGCACATTTACTCCTTTCACAACATTAGCCTCCTTGATTTTACTTTCTTTGTCAGGATAGAAGTGATTATTGATTTGTTTTTCCCATACATCCTGGCAAGTTCCAGCACCTGCACCCCACTCTCATTTTTTCATTAACTTCTTTCTTAAATTTCATTGTTCCACTTTCTTTATCAAAGGAACTTTTACTAGGAACTTTCTTTGGGGCCATGGTTACTTATTTCTCAGTTGCACATAATCAATAACCACGAAAAACAATAGATTATAGCGAAATGCTTGGATGAATGAGCAGAAGCTTCCTCACTCACCCAGAGACACAGCCAGACTGACGCGCGAGCGGCTGGCGGCGGTGGGCTGATGCATCCCATGCAGCCATAAGCGAAATAACGGCCGATAACCGGAAGCCGAAAACCCGCCGATAAGCGGGCAGCCAGTAACCGAGGGTCCACTGTATTCACGTAATATATGACATTTAATGCACCTCAGAGTGATTATTATTACGTATTATTATTATTATTATTAATATGGCGTCCTCAAGACTAATAAGACACTCTTAGTGATTTTAATGTGTACCTGAATGCCAGCACAGTGTAAGTTTATTTAAGTACAGGTACATATTTGTATAATTATCAGAGTACGTACAGTGGACCCTCGGTTTCATTCACCTCCAAACTCGAACAATTATGTAAATGTATTTTTGTAAGTGTATTTTTGGGGTTCTGAAACGACTAATCTAATTTACATTTGTCCTTATGGGAATAAATTCGTTGGTAATTCCACTCCAACAGCATTGTGGAATGAATTTTCAACGAAAACCAAGGGTCCACTGTATATATAAAAACATGAAATAACTTTAAAACATTTGAAATTTTGGAAAGTTTCCAGATATAATGGAGAGACTTTGTGATTCTCACGGAGGTCACAGAGAATGTAAACAAACCAGGTGGGGTGCGGTGACCATATTAGAAAGTCAGGTGGGGGAGCTGTATAACGAGTTTTGGTCATAATTTGAAATGTCCGTATTTGTGGAATACCGTAAGGCAAAAACGCCGTAAAGCAGAGCCCTACTGTGTAGGACAGTGGTCCCGGTTTACTTATGGTCCCCAAACTCACCCTTTATGTAAGTTTATTTTTTTAAATGCTTTTGTAAGTGTAATTTTGGGGGTCTAAAAGGACTAGTCATTTTACAACATTTCTTAAGGAGATAAATTGTTTGGTAATGGCACTTTGAACAGCATTCTGGAATGAAAAAATATCGTAAACCGGGGTACCACTGTATATAATACAACTGAACACTGTAATTCACAGGGGTTAGGTTCCTGGAGGTGACATGAAGCCTGAAACCATGGATAATAGAAAATTTCACATGTCCTTATTATTTTTTATTTTTTTTTAGCAATTTCTCAAATATGACATTAAAAAAAAGAAATACAGTGGACCCCTGGCTAATGAACAAAATTCATTCCAGAAGCCTGCTCAAGTGCCATTACCGAACGAATTTACTTCCTTAAGAAATAATGTCACGTAGGTTAGTCTATTTCAGACCCCCAAAAATACACTTCCACAAGCACTTACAATATTATACTTACATAATTGTACGATTTCCGGGGTGTTCATTAGCCGGGGGTCCACTGTAATGCAAATATTTTGAATGTAATCCTATGGTTCATTTTTTATTTAGAGGTCAAGCACTAAGCAAAATGACAACAATTAGAAAATAACGTCAGAGACAATTTAAAGTGTTGTGTTAGACAAGATATAAAATTAGAAGCGCCAGCCACTGAATCTCTTTGGTTACAGCTTCTTGAGGGCCGTGTAAAACTTATTTTGGGTGTGATTTACAGGCCCCCAAATCTTGATAGGGAGTGCAGTAAACTTCTATGGGATGAAATTCGTAAGGCATCTACACATGAAAATGTTGTGCTAATGGGAGATTTCAACTTTAGACAAATTGACTGGAGCAATTTGACAGGAAATTTAGAGTCAAGTGACTTTCTTGATACGATTCAGGATTGTTTTTGAAACAGTTGGTGACAGAACCAACTAGAGGAAATAACCTGCTAGACTTGGTTCTTGCCAGCAGGGAAACGCTAGTTAATAATCTTGAGGTTAATGATGAGCTTGGGAAAGTGATCACAAATCACTCAGTTTTAATATATCATGGAATTACCCTACTAATGGAAATCAAGTCTCTGTCCCTGACTTCCGCCTGGCTGATTTCATAGGACTGAAAAATTACCTTGGTAGGCTGAACTGGAATGACCTGACAGTGGGTCAGGTAGGTGGTGATTGCCAATATGACGTTTTCCAGAGAATAGTTCTAGCTGCTCAGACAGCTTATGTTCCTAATAGGAAATCAGATCAAACAAAATGATCCTAAATGGATGAACAATAGATTAAAACATCTCATTGGTCAAAAGAGGCATATATAGGCGAATCAAAAGGGAGAGGGGCAATTAGGTAATCAATATATTCAGTTAAAGAGAGAAATAAAAAGGGAATAAGAAAAGCAAAAAGAGACTATGAGGTTAAAGTTGCGAGAGAATCGAAGACTAACCCAAAAAGATTTTTCAGGTATACAGAAGTAAGATTAGGGACAAGATAGGCCCACTCAAAGTCACTCAGGTCAGCTCACCGACAGTGATAAGGAAATGTGTAGAATGTTTAACACTTACTTCCTCTCAGTTTTTACACAGGAAGATACTAGCGATATTCCAGAAATAATTAATTATGTAGAACAGGATGATAGTAAACTATGCACGATTAGGGTCACAAGTGACATGGTCCTTAGACAAATAGATAAATTAAAACCCTAACAAATCCCCAGGCCCTGATGAACTGTATGCAAGGGTTCTAAAGGAATGTAAAGAGGAGCTTAGCAACCCGTTGGCTAATCTTTTCAACATATCACTGCAAACTGGCATGGTGCCAAATAAGTGGAAAATGGCGAATGTAATACCTATTTTCAAAGCAGGTGACAGGTCCTTAGCTTCGAACTATAGACCAATAAGCCTAACCTCCATAGTGGGAAAATTTATGGAATCAATAATTGCCGAGGCAATTCGCAGCCATCTTGAAAAGCATAAATTAATCAAAGAATCTCAGCACGGTTTTACAAAAGGGCGTTCCTGCCTTACAAATTTAATAACTTTTTCACTAAGGTGTTTGAGGAGGTAGATCATGGTAATGAATATGATATTGTGTATATGGACTTCAGTAAGGCTTTGATAGAGTCCCACATCAGAGACTATTGAGGAAAATTAAGGCACACGGAATAGAGGAGAAATTTTTCCTGGATAGAGGCATGGTTGACAAATAGGCAGCAGAGGTTTGCATAAATGGGGAGAAATCAGAGTGGGGAAGTGTCACAAGCGGTGTTCCACAGGGGTCAGTATTGGGCCCTTTTGTTCACAATCTACATAAACGACATAGATGAGGGAATAAATAGCGACATAAGCAAGTTTGCCGATGACACCAAAATAGGCCGTCCAATTCATTCAAATGAGGACATTAGAGCACTCCAGGAAGATTTGAATAGACTGATGCAGTGGTCGGAGAAGTGGCAGATGCAGTTTAATATAGATAAATGCAAAGTTCTAAATATTGGACAGGACAATAACCATGCCACATATAAACTAAATAATATAGATCTTAATACTACTGATTGCGAAAAGGATTTAGGAGTTCTGGTTAGCAGTAATCTAAAACCAAGACAGCAGTGCATAAGTGTTCGCAATAAAGCGAACAGAATCCTTGGCTTCATATCAAGAAGCATAAATAATAGGAGTCCTCAGGTTGTTCTTCAACTCTATATATCCTTGGTGAGGCCTCATCTAGATTATGCTGCACAGTTTTGGTCACCGTATTACAGAATGGATATAAATGCTCTGGAAAACGTACAAAGGAGGATGACTAAGTTGATTCCATGTATCAGAAATCTTCCCTATGAGGATAGACTGAGGGCCCTGAATCTGCACTCTCTAGAAAGGCGTAGAATTAGGGGGATATGATTGAGGTGTATAAATGGAAAACAGGAATAAATAAAGGTGATGTAAATAGCGTGCTAAAAATATCTAGTATTGACAGGACTCGCAGCAATGGCTTTAAGTTGGATAAATTCAGATTCAGGAAGGATATAGGAAAGCATTGGTTTGGTAATAGAGTTGTCGATGAGTGGAACAAACTCCCGAGTACAGTTATAGAGGCTAAAACGTTGTGTAGTTTTAAAAATAGGCTGGATAAATATATGAGTGGGTGCGGGTGGGTGTGAGTTGGACCTGACTAGTTTGTGCTACTAGGTCAGATGCCGTGCTCCTTCCTTAAGTGAATGTAACCTGACCTGGATGGGTCGGGGCATTGGCTTAAGTCGGTGGGAGATTTGGACCTGCCTCGCATGGGCCAGTGGGCCTTCTGCAGTGTTCCTCCTTTCTTATGTTCTTATATCTGTGGAATGGCCTTCAGTATAAACACTGCATAATCAAATCATGTAGATTACAAAGCACAAGAACTTTGTGTATGACTGCAGGATGTGTTACTCTATACACTGTGTTTTTCCACTTCCTCCCCAACCAAGAGTTTTTCTATTCCCAAAACTTAAAACATATACATTGGTACCCCGAGTTTCGTACAGCTCCCGACTCGAACAATTATGTAAGTGTTTTATTGTAAGTGCTTTTGTAAGTATTTTTGGGGGTCTGAAATGGACTAATGTAATTTACATTATTCCTTATGGGAACAAATTCGTTCGGTAACGGCACTCGAACCGCCTTCTGGAACGAATTATGGCCAAAACTTGGGGTACCACTGTACTGATATTTATACCTGTGAAACCTATTTGCTAAACTATTATTATTACAGGAATCATAAGACAAACAAGCAACAAAACTTCAGATCTGCTGTATTGGGAGAAACATCAAGGCCAGTAAGAGGGAGGAAAAAGAAATCTGTAAATGAATTTCATGGAACTGCTGAAGCATCTGTGAGCAGGTAAAAAATGAGAAAAGCTACACTTTATATTCAAGTACAGTGGACCCTCGGTTTTCGTTCAAAATTCATTCCAGAATGCTGTTTGAGTGCCATTACTGAATGAATTTGTTCCCATAAGGACAAATGTAAATTAGATCAGTCGTTTCAGAACCCCAAAAATACACTTACAAAAGCTCTTACAAAAATACATTTACATAGTAATTGTTCGAGTTTGGAGGTGAATGAAAACTGAAGGTCCACTATATTTTTTTAATAATTCTGGCCATTTCCCACCAAGGCAAGATGACGCAAAGAAGGAAAACATGCCAAAAATTCCTTCTTTTTCTTTGTAGTATTTGCATGCAGAAAAGGGGTTTTGAATCTTAAGTTCCTGGCAGATTAAACACAACATACAAGATTTACTGGGAATTATTTTCAATCTACCTCTCCATAGAAATTACAGTGTTGTGTTATAGTAATATTTATCATAGTAACATTGCTTTCATGTTATGATAGTACATTAACACTTTCTCTGTTTTGGCCCTGAA
Organism: Cherax destructor; assembly: GCA_009830355.1. NCBI lineage: Eukaryota > Metazoa > Arthropoda > Malacostraca > Decapoda > Parastacidae > Cherax > Cherax destructor. The sequence goes on along the minus strand of WNWK01051878.1, from coordinate 2,708 downwards.
ATTAAAAGTCCTGTCAGTGTCACAGTTTTCAAAAAAAGTTTGATCTGAAATGATAGAGAATGTTTTTCTAAAGGTAGTGACATCAAATACACAAAATATGATGGAAACTTATGGAATTATGCAGGCTAGAGATTGGAGGTTGTGAAGGTTGTTGCCAATCTTCTTAGGAAAAGTATAATAGAAAAAGACAATAATAACAATAACAATAAACACTTTATTTTAATAGAAAGAAATGTAAATAATAAATACTTAAATATGACTATAATTATCCTATCTTAAGAAAAATGAAAAATGAAAACAAAAATATATCACTGATCCAAAGCTAGGTATTTACAGATGGATGTAGATTACTGTGTTGATCTTGTTAACACTGTAGCTATGAATCGATATTAGACTCCGTGTTGTTGGTGCATCGATGAAGGTTAACTCCCACTCTGTTGAAGGATGTTTCCCAGTAATCCAACAGTTTTCCACATCCACAATAATGTCACAAACGAAGTATCAGGGACTCAGGTGAAGGTTGTTCCCTGGTAAAGTACAGTTGCCTGGGGTTTCTAGAGTGTAGACTTAGGAACTACTGGCGTAGTGAAGAATTGGTGTTAAAGACTCCCTCACTTGGTGAGTACGCCGGCCCCCCACTCAGCCTTGAATCCGATGATCCCTGCGGAAACAGAGGACTGTGGGAGAAACCAAAAGAATTACTCACCACTCTAGTATTAATTTACATAGTTGGCATAAGGCCTTTAAAAGAAATGGTGAAACTGTAACAAATAACTTTACCAAAAGCCAAGGCAGGGCAGAGCAGAAGTTAATGTTGCTAAAAATGAGTGAAGCTCAAAACAAATTAATGAGTGAAGCTATTGAACATAAAATAATTAAGATAAGAGCAGCTGTGAAGTACTTACAGTGAGGTCGGGCGTGGTCAGTCGAGTGATTTAACCTGTGGCCGGAACTTAGCATTACACCTCTCACTTGGTGGAAAAGGGGGGGATTATAGCGGGAGCTAGACACTCACCCCACCTCAACAAGCAGACTACCATTCAACCATCACTCTACATACCTTCACGCTTTCATCACTTCTATCTAAACAAACAAACAAATTTTATTTCATTGCAGATTACATGGGTATTGGTAGTTACAATGTAAATTGAGTGCAAGGAGAGCCACTGACATGCCATGGCATTAGGGGCAGCTTATTCTAGTCCTTAAAAACTATGTACTTAATATTAGATAAATTTATTGAGTTTATTCTAGTTAAAAATTATTTTCAAAATTACAATATGATGAAATTTTACTGTTTAAATTATTATATAATGATATTAGATATTAGATTGTTACAGGTGTTAAGATTCTTGAATGATAATATGGAATTGAGATTATCTTAAGGAAAATAACATTGAGCATTTTTGACATTAACTTATAATATGAGTAGGGGGTAACATAATACAGTGGACCCCCGAGTTTCGTAAAAACTTCACTCCTGAAGTCTGCTCAAGTGCCATTACCGAACGAATTTACTCCCTTAAGGAAAAATTTCACGTAGGTTAGTCTATTTCAGACCCCCAAAAATACACTTCCACAAGAACTTACAAAATTATACTTACATAATTGCACGATTTCCGGGGTATTCGTTAACCGAGGGTCCACTGTAGTAACATATTATTAAAAATTGAGATTATCATATAGGAAAGTAACAATGAGCATTTTTCAAAGTAGTTTTGGGTGAGTAGGTGGTTTTTGAGTTGTCTTAAATTGATTTTCAGACAAGATTATCTTAATATTTACTGGTAATGAATTCCAGATTCTGGGGCCCTTTATGTGCATAGAATTTTTACATAGGTTGATATGAACACGGGGTATATCAAAAAGTGATCTGTGTCTTGTGTTGTGGTCATGGGTCCTATTAAAGTTGGTGAGGAGAGTTTTGAGCAGAGGGTTTATATTAGAGTGTAAAGTTTTATATATGTAGTAGGCACAAGAGTAAGTATGAATGTTCTTTACGGTGAGTAGTTTGAGTCTTTTGAATATTGGTGGAGTATGCTGTCTAGAGTGGAATTTGTTATCATTCTGACTGCGGCCTTTGTTGTGTTATGAGTGGTCTAAGGTGATTTAACGTTGTTGATCCCCATGCACAGATTCCATAGGTGAGATACGGATAGATAAGTGAATGATATAGTGCAAGGAGAGCTGATTGAGGTACATAATAGCGTATCTTTGATAATATGCCACTGTCTTCGAGATTTTCTTGGAAATTTGTTGTATATGTGTTTGGAATTTAAGGCTACTGTCAAGGTGGATTCCTAGGAATTTTCCTCTGTGAGTCTTGTGATGGGTGTACCATTGAGTGTTATGTTATGGAACATTTGTGGCTTTGCTTCCAAACTGTAAAGAAGTAGGTCTTGTCAGTATTGAGAGTAAGCTTGTTAGTCGTCATCCATGTTGATATTTTCTGTAATTCGGCATTAACAGTGTTGGCCAGTATAACTGGATTCGGGTGAGAGAAGACATATGTTGTGTCATCTGCAAATAAAATGGGTTTGAGTAGTTGTGATGCATTCGGTAGGTCATTTATGTAAATGAGGAATAGGAGTGGCCCCAGGACACTTCCTTGAGGGACTCCGACTGTAATTTGTTGTGTGGAAGAGTTCGCTCCATTTGTGTACACGTATTGGCTTCTGTTGGTGAGGTATGACTTTAGGTAGTTGAAT
>WNWK01051877.1:0-12345 GCA_009830355.1 Cherax destructor | reverse complement strand
GAAAGACTTGTCCTTTTCCTGACAAACCTAACCTAACACTGCTCTGTTAAACCCACTAGTAATTAGGTTAGGCAAGATTCGTGAGGAAACAGAACAAGTGTTTCCCGACTCGGGTCTTAGTCATATGATGACCCGCAGCTGGAGACTTTGGTCATCTGACCGAGACCTTCCACTGGCTTACCCTCCACCCCTTTAAAAATGGGAATTACAGTACCACTAGTGGTATTGAACACTGTAAATAAGATCTCATTAAATTCCTGGTAAAGAAATAATTAAAGGAAGAATATTGTCAATAATGACAATACCTTCTGGCTTGGCACTTCAGCATGGCTCTAGTCTTCAGGGTTGACCCTCTGGTCATCTAGGTTGTTGGAGTGTCGGTGACTGGTGCTCACGACCACATAGCCACCACAGTCTGGTGGTATATGTTATTTAGGTTAAGTTAGGTTTAATACACGAATAACCCGCACATACCTGGAGTATACCTGGAGAGGGTTTCGGGAGTCAACGCCCCTGGGGCCCGGTCTGTGACCAGGTCTGTGACCAGGCTCTGTGATTGGTCTGTGGCCAGGTCTGTGGGCAGGTCTGTGACTGGTTTGTGACCAGGCTCTGTGACAGGTCTGTGACCATGCTCTGTGACTGGTCTGTGACCAGGCTCTGTGACTGGTCTGTGACCAGGCTCTGTGACTGGTCTGTGATCAGGCTCTGTGACTGGTCTGTGACCAGGCTCTGTGACTGGTCTGTGACCAGGTCTGTGACCAGGCTATGTGACTGGTCTGTGACCAGGGAGAAAGACACTTATGATGACTATTCAGTCATTGGACTATTAAATAGTCACATACTGTATAACAAGTCACAACATAGTGTGTGACTAGTTAATGGTCCAAGTCGGACCGAAACGTCTTCGTAAGTCTCTCCTCCCATGTGAGGGTTATTGTGTATTGTTCCAGTCAAGGTATTGTGCCTTTGTATTCTTGAAGTTAGATTTGGTTAGGTTAGATTCTATTCTTTTAATAAAAATCAAACAAATATTACATGCCACAACGTAAATAAATTCAATAGTACAGAGGCGATACAAACTTTCTACTCGCGGCAAGAAATCGGAGACCCACCGAGGAAACGCTACGATACACAGTCAGATAATCACTGTTTAACGTTCGTATAACAGTCACCCATCCCACTGTCTTAACCACTGTTAAAATTGACTTTCATTAGGAGAATGTATTGGAAGAAACTATTATTAACATCAAAAATAAGTAAATAAAACTAATTAAAAACTACCACATTTTTTATTAAATATAAAACAACGTAGTTTACGTTCACACAGTACAATTAAAAACAATAAAAACTGTAATAACAATTATGAAAGGTTAACTGGAGAGCGTGAGTGTGACACATGACTGACTCCTAAGGGGTGTAATTCTCTCCATCTCTACGTCACTCCACCGCACGGGTCTCTCCCTCTCTACGTCACTCCACCGCACGGGGTCTCTCCCCTCTACGTCACTCCACCGCACACCCACACAGCTGTGCGCGGTAATATTTTTGCACATACTTTAATTACAAAATTAAATAAATAAAAATATATATCTGTTGTATCGTATGCTATGATTTATATAAAATGTAAAGTAAATATGGAGGAAAGAACTAGTCTAAGAGAAAGATCTACGAAATAGCTCGTCCCATCAGAAGCAAAGGTCAGCTTGGAAGAACCACTGCAAAAATTGAACGAAGGTTTAAATAAAAACGAATGATCGAATTCGTATATTTTAAAAATTCATAGAATGTTTCTCACACATGTCTGACTGACGAAATCCTTTTTTGGTTTTAAGGTCTTAACCCTGTGTTATCTTTGAAAAAATTGTCTCCTTTGATTTTAGGAGAAATTCTGAGCAAATATTATCTATCTTTAACATACCAGGGATGTTGTTTATGCTTACATTATGTTTATAAGATTCAAACAGATTCTAGTTTTTGATCAATTGTTGAACGTGGTGCTTAGCCACTAAATATCCACTAAACTTCATGTGCGAAAAGCAAACGGTGGACTCCTGTCCAGGGCCCCTGAATATCCGTATTCCCTTTTTTCATTTCCCAAATTTTTTTCTTGGTTGGCCGACATGGATGTCCAGATACTGGAAGCAGGACTTCAAAACACGTACGTAAAAGACTCGTTGTACCAAGACAACATTGTTTTTGTGTATTTTACCTCTGGATGTGTATTGTGAAGCATCTTTCCTCGTACTCCTCTGGTAACTCGCAAGCAGTTTCTCCAGCTACTCGTCTTGGTTTCTCCAGCTACACTTTCCTTAACGGACGGGGAAAATAGGTTGAATTATCAGGTATGGTTTATATCCCGTTTTATTTTGATTACCATTGCGTACTTTGCATTACCTGTTTGCTCTCTGATTACCTGGTTGTTAAATGTTTGAAACTAGGCAAAAAAATTATGTTTTACGTATCCCCCAATGAAGAATCGGGGGCCAAAACAGTGTATAATTTTTATCTAATGATGGTGTGGTAGGGCGTCCCCGTAAGGGTTAAATGGAGGTTATGAAGGAAGTTTTAAAGGGTTTTGGATCAGTCTAGTAAGAGCATTCTTGACTATAAAGACAAGCGATTTTAAGGATAATACATGCTACTGGAGTGTAGAAATGTAACATTTATGAAGGTATTCAGTGAAAGTAGTTAGCTAGACATAGTACAGAGTACAGAGCCTGTACTCTGAAGGGGGGGTGGGCTGTTGTAGTTGGGAGGAGCATTTGAAGTTTGATGCTCCACATCAGGTAAGACAGCTATTAAATGTATTTGGTAACTATTTCTTTTTTTGTGGTCACCCTAATTTGGAGCAGATTACAAATGCCCTAAAAAATCAGGTGCCACGTTAAAGAAGGTAACGTTTTTAATTTGTTCATACAGGTCTGTCAACAGTGATTATTATTATTATTATTATAATCAAAATAAACGCTAAGCCCCCCAAGTTATAAAAGTAAAAATTTTTTGCGTACTGAAATGTGAACGTTCAAAAACTCACTTTTAAGCAATTTAAAAAACGCTGATGCATCCAGAAGTAATAAACACTGATTAGTGGGGAAAAAAAACTATACATAGAATTAAGGGAAGGAAAATGGGCTAGTATATTTTGACCTACATCTTGGGAGTCCTCTACGACAGGTACAAAATAAAAAAAAAATAAAACTTAAATATTTGGATTTGCTTGCAGACTCGGGGTGGTAAACCAGTTGTGAGTGAAGCTTTTCATTGTTGGGGGGGAACCCTTTGGGGCCCTTTAAGGTGCTCTGATGATTTTCAAGGATGAAACCTTGGTGTTTTTCTACATTATTTAGCAATCTCAACATGATTGCACCTTCTTAAATTTAATGAACGGGAAAAAAATAACACGCTACCTATTTTCCATGTGATAATCATCAACAATGAACAACTTTTAAAAATTCGTTGTCTCCAAATCTGCATACATAGCCAGTTACAACTGTGTCTTCTTTCCCTTATAAATAAAAAAAGCACAATTTGAAGCCCAGAATTGCACCCCCAGCCTCCTGGACCAAAATAAATAAATAATTATCACAACCTTTTAACCCAATAATCTGGCTACCCATATTGATTTACCCAAATCAAAAAAACAAACCAAAAAACTCCTTAAATCATCTTAGCTAAAAAAAAACATGGCATAAAAGCAAATGATCCCTTTCCATCAATATTGAAAAAAAACTTTTTTTATAAATAAATTGAACAATTATTTGTTAAAAAATTTTAAAACATCAAATTTTTTTAAAAGACTCTTGCAAAAATTAATTTGGGTTCTTATGGAAACTGTTTGGGGTCTTGGATCTTAAAAAAATACAATCCTAAATTAATCATCAGGACCACTACCAAACATCAAATTTTCAAACTAATTGGGAAGATGTTTTTTGCTCAAAACTTAAACTCCAACTGAAAATCTAATAAATCAACATTAATTGAAGCAAAACCCAAATTTTTCAATTTTCCCAAAAATATATTTTTTTTAACACATCGGCCGTTTCCCACCAAGGCGGGGTTTTCCAAAAAACTTCCACCACATACACTTCATCACTATCTTCCAGAGGCAGCACACTACAGTTATAAAACTGCAATATTAACTCCACTCCTTCAGAGTGCCGGCACTTTTTTTGGCTCAAGTGGTTTTTCCTGAACCCCTTCATTTTTCCCTTTTCCACACTCCAACACCCGTTAAATCTAAAAACCGTTTGCCCCATTTGCCCTATCTAACACAGCAAGGGGGGAAAGTAAAGCCCCCCCAAAAAAACCCCCCTTTCCCCCCTCCCTCAAACCTTTCCTGGGCCGACCCCACCCCCCTTTCCCCTCCACTACAGATTTATACCTCTCGAAGTCATTCATTTTGTTCCTTCCTCTCTACATGCCCGAATCCCCAATCCCTCCCAGCCCTCTGGATAATTTGGAAATCCGCACCTCCTCTAATTTCCCCACTACAAATTTTCTGCATTATATTTAAACCCCCACTTTTGGGCATCTCCCCTGCCTCCAGCCTTTCCTTTTTGCAACATTAAAACCCTTTTCACACCCCATAAGAGTGTTGGGATAACTATATTTCATACATTCCCTTTTGCTTCCCAAAGGGCAAGTTCTTTGTCTCCCCAGCTCCCCAGTACCACTCATCTTTTTCCCCCCATCAACTATGATTCACCTCATCCTTCATAACCCCCCTGCTGACATGTCACTCCTAAATATCTAAATAATTCACCTTTTTCCCTCCAACCCCATATCTAATCTTTCATTACCTAACTTTTTTTTATCCTCATCACCTTACTCTTTCCCAAAATTCACTTTTAATTTTCTTCTTTTACATACTACCAAAATCATCCACCAACCTCTGCAACTTCTCTTCAGAATCCCCAAAAAAACAGTGTCATCAGCAAAACAACTTTAACATTTTATCTTTTCCCATAAATTTTCCCGGGGTTTCCCCCTTTTATTCCCCACGCCACGAATTCCCCCACCAAACTGGTCTTCCCACTCCAAAGATGTTATTCCCCCTTTGCCCTAACACGAAATCGTTCCTTCTTCATCAACATTTAACAATTTTAAAAATACCCTCCATTTCCCGATACCCTAACTCTCCATTTAATAACTCTCCTCTCCTTTTTTTAACTAAAACCATTTTCCTAGGTTCCCCCTTATTAAATCTCATAAAAATTTTCTTATTTTTAAAAATTTTGATAAATTCCCCTCTCATTTGCTCTTTTTACATTGTTTCAACCCCCTCTTAACCCCCCCCCCCTTTTTCATTTGTCCTTCAATGCAACTTTTCTCCTTACTACTCTTTTTCTCACATTCCAAATGTTTTCTTCCCTCCCGCACCCCCTTTCCTTAACCACAAACTTCGCTGAACACCTAACACTAATTTTAAACCACCCCCTAATTTACCCCATTTTAACCTCACTGCCCCTCTTCCTCCAAAGTTTTATTCACCCCAAACCCCCCCTTTAGTTTATAAACTTCCTTTTTTTCTTCGTTCATTTTTCCTTTTATCCCATCTACCTTTTTAAATGGCTAAACTGTGATCTATATATTTCCCCCCCCATAAAAATGTACATCCCGAAGTCTACCCAACAGTCTTTTTTCTACCAATAAAAGTCCCAAAAAACTACTGTCATTACCCACATCATATCTTTTATATTTTTATCCTTTTTTTCTTTTTTTTACCTATAACCAAACCCCCTTTTTATACAAAATTCAATCAAAGGGGCCCCCCTTATCATTTCACCTGGGACCCCAAACACCTACCACCCTCTCAGTTTTTTTAGCATTTAGGTCCCTTTTCCCCAAACTCTCCCATTGGTTTAAAAATTCCCAACGAAATCTCCCCAAAAACTCTCTCTTTTCCCCCACTCCTTTTTTCTCCAGGGCATACACTTTTGCCCACTTTTATCCGACCCTTTTTTTAATAATAATCCTTGAATTTAACATTTATTTCCCCTTTTCCTTCCTAAAGATCCTTCAACATTACTACCCCCCCCAGCTCTAATCCCAGATACTCCCCACTTTTCCATTTTTTTCTCCCCTGAAAAACCCCCCCCCTCAGCTTTTTTTCCTTGGGGCAGGAATCCCAAATTCTTTTCATTCAACTGTAATCATCTCTTTCTTATCATCCCACACATGCACATTCAACAACCCCTTTTATAAAATTTTTCTTTTTTTTTTTGAAAATTTTACAGGAAAAGGGGGTTACTAGCCCATTGCCCCCGGCATTTTCCCCCCTTTGACACGAAAGCTTACGGAGGAAGATTCTTTCCCCCCCCATAAAAAAGAAAAAAAAAACAAGCCAAAAAAAAAGAAAAAACCTAGAGGGGTTGATATATTGCATTTGCGTGTAGTGTTGAAGTGAAGTTACCAAATCCACTTTTATAAAAAAAAGAAAAATCCACTCATGAAAAACGGGTTTTTGTTTCACCATTTAGGCGGTGCCCCCGGGGGCTTTTTATTTTAATAATATATATATATATTATATATATATATATATATATATATATATATATATATATATATATATATATATATATATATATATTTTTTTTAATATAGTTGGTAGACAGAAACCCCCGGGAGGTATACCATCCTCCAGGTAAATGTGAAACAGAAACCTGAAACTGTTTTACATGATGGTAGGATTGCTGGTGTCTTTTTTCTGTCTCATAAACATGCAAGATTTCAGGTACGTCTTGCTACTTCTACTTACACTTAGGTCACACTACGCAAACATGTACACGTTTATGTATACACCTCATCTGAGTTTTCTTTGATTTTATCTTAATAGTTCTTGTTCTTATTGCTTTTCCCTTTCATATCCATGGGGAAGTGGAATAAGAATCTTTCCTCCGTAAGCCATGCGTGTTGTAAAGTCAACTAAAATGCCAGGAACAATGGGCTAGTAACCCCTTTTCCTGTATAGCTTACTAAAAGAAAAGAAGAAAACCGTCAAAGTGGGATGTTTGAATGTGCGTGGATGTTGTGGAATGATAAGAAAGAGATGATTGTAGATGTTATGAATGAAAAGAAGCTGGATGTCCTGGCTTTAAGTGAGACAAAGCTGAAGGGGTAGGAGAGTTTCAGTGGGAGAAATAAATGGGATTAGATCAGGGTTTCAAATAGAGTTAGAGCTAAAGAAGGAGTGGCAATAATGTTGAATAATCAGTTATGGCAGGTAAAGAAGGAATATAAATGTATAAATTCAAGGATTATGTGGAGTAAAATAAAGGTTGGATGTGAAAAGTGGTTATAGTAAGTGTTTATGCACCTGGAGAAGAGAGAAAGTGTAGAGGAGAGAAGAGATTTTGGGAAATGTTGAGTGAGTGTGTGGGAGTTTTGAACCAAGTGAGAGAGTAATTGTGGTTGGGGATCTTAATGCTAAAGTGGGTAAAAATGTTGTGGATGGAGTAGTAGGTAAATTTGGGGTGCCAGGGTAAATGTAAATGGGGAACCATTAATTGAGCTATGTGTAGAAAGAGGTTTGGTAATAAGTAATACATATTTTATGAAAAAGAGGATAAATAAATATACAAGGTATGATATAGCACGTAAGGAAAGTAGTTTGTTGAGATTATGTATTAGGTGGATAAAGGTTGATGGTAGGCTTCAGGATGTACATGTTTATAGAGGGGCAACGATATATCAGATCATTATTTGGTTGTAGCTACAGTTAGAGTAAAGGTAGATGGGACAAAAGAAAATGGCAACAGCAAGTAAGAGAGAGTAAAGTGTATAAACTAAGGGAGGAGGAAGTTAGGGTGAGATATAAGCAACTATTGGCAGAAAGGTGGGCTAGTGCAAGTAGGAGTAGTGGGGGTTGAAGAGAGTTGGGATAGTTTTAAAATGCAGTATTAGAATGTGGGGCAGAAGTTTGTGGCTATAGGAGGGTGGGTGCAGGAGGAAAGAGGAGTGAGTGGTGGAATGAAGAAGTAAAGGGTGTGATAAAAGAGAAAAGGTAGCTTATGAGAGGTTTTTACAAAACAGAAGTGTTAATAGAAGAGCAGAGTATATGGAGAGTAAAAGAAAGGTGAAGAGAGTGGGAGAGAGTGCAAAAAAGAGCGGATGAAAGAATGGGAGAGGCTCTGTCAAGAAATTTTGCTGAAAACAAGAAAAAATTTTGGAGTGAGATAAACAAGGTAAGAAAGCCTAGGAACGAATGGATTTGTCAGTTAAAACAGAGTAGGGAGTTAGTAGATGGGAGCTGGAGTATTGGGTAGATGGCGGAATATTTTGAGGAACTTTTAAATGTCGATGAAAAAGGAGGCGGTAATTTCATGTACTGGCCAGGGAGGTACAACATCGTTTAGGAGTGAAGAAAGCAGGATGTGAGTGTGGGGGAGGTGCGTGAGGCATTACGTAGAATGAAAGGGGTAAAGCAGCTGGAATTGACGGAATCATGACAGAAATGTTAAAAGCAGGGGGGATATAGTGCTGGAGTGGTTGGTATTTTTGTTTAATAAATGTATGAAAGAGGGGAAGGTACCTAGGGATTGGCAGAGAGCATGTATAGTTTCCCTTTTTATAAAGGGAAGGGGGATAAAAGAGAGTGTAAAAATTATGGGGAATAAGTTTACTGAGTATACCAGGTAAAGTGTATGGCAGGGTTATTATTGAAAGAATTAGAGGTAAGACAGAGAGTAGGATTGCAGATGAGCAAGGAGGCTTTAGAGTGGGTAGGGGATTGTAGATCAAGTGTTTACAGTGAAGCATATATGTGAACAGTATTTAGATAAAGGGTAGAGAAGTTTTTATTGCATTTATGGATTTTTGAAAAGGCATATGATAGAGTGGATAGGGGAGCAATGTGGCAAATCTTGCAAGTGTATGGAATAGGTAGTGTTACTGAAGGCTGTAAAGAGTTTTTATGAGGATAGTGAGGCTCAGGTTAGGGTGTGTAGGAGAGAGGGGGATTACTTCCGGTAAAAGTAGGTCTTAGACAGGGATGTGTAATGTCACCCTGGTTGTTTAATATATTTATAGATGGGGTTGTAAAAGAATAAATGCTAGGGTGTTGGGGAGGGGTGGGATTAAATTATTAAGAATTAAATGCAAAATGGGAGTTGACACAGTTACTTTTTTCTGATGATACTGTGCTTATGGGAGATTCTAAAGAAAAGTTGCAAAGGTTAGTGGACGAGTTTGGGGAGGGGTAAAGGTAGAAAGTTAAAAGTGAACATAGATAAGAGTAAGGTGATGAGGGGATCAAACGATTTAAATAAAGAAAAATTGGATATCACATTGGAGAGAGGGGTTATGGAAGAAGTAAATGTTTTCAGATATTTGGGAGTTGACTGTCAGCGGATGGGTTTATGAAGGATGAGGTTAACCATAGAATTGATGAAGGAAAAATGAGTGGTGCATTGAGGTATCTGTGGAACAAAAACGTTATCCATGGAGGCAAAGAAGGAATGTACGAAAGTATAGTGGTACCAACACTCTTATATGGGTGTGAAGCATGGGTTGCAAATGCTGCAGCGAGGAGGAGGCTGGAGGCAGTGGAGATGTCCTGTCTAAGGGCAATGTGTGGTTAAATATTATGCAGAAAATTCGGAATGTGGAAATTAGGAGAAGGTGTGGATTACTAAAAGTATTTGTCAGAGGGCTGAAGAGGGGTTGTTGAGGTGGTTTGGTCATTTAGAGAGAATGGATCAAAGTAGAATGACTTGGAGAGCGTATAAATCTGTAGGGGAAGGAAGGCGGGGTAGGGGTCGTCCTAGAAAAGGTTGGAGGGAAGGGGTAAAGGAGGTATTGTGGGCGAGGGGTTTTGGGCTTCCAGCAAGCATTTTGAGCGTGTTAGATAGGAGGAATGGAGACGAATGGTTTTGGGACATGACGATCTGTTGGAGTGTGAGCAGGGTAACATTGTGTGAAGGGATTCAGGGAAACCAGTTAATTGATTTAGTTGGACTTGAGTCCTGGAAATGGGAAGTACAATGTCTGCACTTTAAAGGAGGGGTCTGGGATAGTGACAGCTGGGAGGGACAATTCTCCGCTGTCGTATCTGAGCTCCTCTGCAAAGACAGTGATTATGTATGAGTGTGGTGAAAGTGTTGAATGATGATGAAAGTATTTTCTTTTTGGGGATTTTCTTTCTTTTTGGGTCACCCTGCCTCGGTAGGAGACGGCCGACTTGTTGAAAAAAAACAAAAACAAAAATATATATATATATATATTCTGGCACTGAGTTTAGTAATCCATAGAACAATAGCCTAGACATACAACTACATGCCCCTAAATAAGGGCTGCCTACCCTGAAATGACGTCACAGTAGCTGACAAAGTAATGCCTCCCTCAACAGTTAACATGTCATCATCTGTATATACTTCCTCCTCATCCTTTTCTATCTGAGGAGAACCCAGATGGGGGTCGAAATATGAAGACGATTTTTCCTTGTTTTTGTCTCCATAAAGGACTCTCTGTCACAAACAATGCAGTAGCAGCAAAATTGAGACAGAAATGCAAAATAAGATTTTCATGCAAGGTATATATTTTTCTTGGAATAGTTTTTGGAATTATATACATTTTAAATAATTATGTAATATAACCACAGTGAAAAGTAATAAATGCTCCAAGGGTTTTCATGATTATTCTTAAAAGATACAGCTAGGTGAGTAAAATTAGATCGCTTAGCAGAGAGAGGATCGAGTCCTCTATACTCCAGCAGACAGAGGATCGAGTCTTTTTATATTCCAGCAGACAGAGGATCGAGTCCTCTATACTCCTTGCACTGAATGTCCCAAATGGATTGAGTACTTAAAGAAAAAGGTAAATATTAACAGTTTGACTAAAAACATGGTAATTAGCAAGGCAAGCGTTTATTTTATGACGTTTCTATTAACCGTGAGCTTTAACAAGTTTTTTACAGAGGAACGCACGACCCTCAAGTGGGAACTTTACTTAGTCGTACAGAGGAACGCACGACCCTCAAGTGGAGCTTTACTTAGTCGTACAGAGGAACACAGCACATACCAGTATACCATGGTACAGTAAGAAGAGGCGTTACAAGGTGTGGGTATGACCGATCAGATGGCGGGCATGAACTACTTGGGTTACTCAGATCGCTGACTCCATAGCCTTGGTGAACCAGCCATAGAACGGCGAAAAGGCTACCTCATCCTCAAACACACCGACGTCTTGACAGTTTCCTTCTACAGCTACAAATCAGGTGTCAGACTTCCAATTTGATTATTTCCATTTGGTCCGTTTATCGTCGTTTCTATCATCTCAAACTTGGAAAAAAAAAACATAAGCAGGAAAAGGGTCCTTTTGACAACGTTTGCCCACGCAGTGGGGTTTATCGAGTCACAGATCTGTCTGTGACTTATAAAGCCACTGCGTGGGCAAACGTGTCAATAAAGGATCACATTATACTGCTTATGTGTTTATTTTTTCCCAAAAATTTTCGGTATTTTTATACCATATATTTCCATCTCAAACTTGTCTTGTTTACTTAAGAGATTAGCGCTCTCCGCTACGAGACGTGTTAATGTGTAACATGTGTGGCGTTATAGATTCTGCATGAGTTGAAGCCTCGTGTGATATTTCTTCCCAGTAATATTTGCGACGTCTTACGCAGGGCAAGGTGTTGATGCGTCTATGATGTCATAGTGTCTGTGTGTGTGGGTCATGTTAGGTGAGTGGCACCTGCTCCACTTGTCTTAAGTAGTTGGTGACAATGTTGGTGACAATGTTGGTGACAATGTTGGTGACAATGTTGGTGACAATGTTTGATGAATTGGTCTCAGACACTCAAGAATTTGTTTGAGCTTTTCAGCTTTATTCCAGAATAAAATGTTTGAGGTTTTTAAATATGGATAAAGTTTCGGCAATGCTATGGCATTCTTAAAGAACGTCAGCATTGGGTATAGTTTTAGTTTCTCCTCAGTTATACAGCAATAAGTATTCTCCATTTCTCATTTTTGTCGTAGATCAAATATTATTTGTTATTTTTTTTTTTTTACACATTGTCTTGTGATATTTTTTTAAACTATGGTTTTCCTGGCTTTTCTCAACCCGATATTTTAAATAAGAAACCAAAATATCTGTTCCTGGAAGCTATATTATATGAAGGTCGAAGTGTGTAGGCAGTGCTACCACATCTTATAAAAAGAAATTCTTATGCTATCTACTCCCATATGAAAAAAAAACCTCGGGGAAAGTTCCAATAAAAATTCCGATTTTTTTTTTTTAGTTTTTAGAATTTTTTGTTTTTATATTTCATATTTTAGTAGATATTCAGCATTTAGGAACTAGTAAAAATGAATTTCTATTATTTAACCTTGTGCAGGACTGCCACAC
>WNWK01051876.1:0-12346 GCA_009830355.1 Cherax destructor | reverse complement strand
GGCAGCGGGTTTCACCCACCACCTGACCTGGGGTGCCCAAAAGGTCCTGCAACACCGTAGCAACGCCTCCTCTGCTATCCTCTCATCAGCGCCGATACTCCTCCACGGCTCCAGGCTCCTGGACAGATGATTCGGTACCCCTGGCAGGTCGCACATCCATCCTCCAAGATTCCGACCTGTCCACCTCAGCACTCCAATTGCACCCGACATAGGGTTGTCCGACCACAGCTCCACCGTACGATGCACCGAAGACTCGTTGATGTCCAACATCCTTTGGGCCCGTCCTTTACCACACTGCACAGCCATATGGTCATAGGCCCCACACAACCTGCATGTACGACGTTGCCCCGCATGGTAACCATGACTTGAGTCCTGAAGTCCTCCAACAGTATGTAGGAAGGGATGGGATGGCGTAACGTCATTTTAACGTACGTTCCCTCCAGCAGACCTTGAAACATCCCTTCCGACCACCTGCCCACCGTCGCCGTATGACAGTTCCATATCTCTCAAAACTGTTCTCAAATCAGACTCCGTCGCCTCAAATGGGCAATTACGGACCTTGACCCAAACGTAGTACCTGGATACGTCGTGAAGACACACCGTTACTGCCAATTCACATCCACAGGTACTTCCTGAAACCTGGCGACAATCCTCTCATAAAATCGGCGGTGCGAAGCAATGAAGAATCTATACCATTTATAGCCACACCACACAAGTCGTCATTCTCCAATCCGTGGGCGTCGCGTACAATGGTAGTCAGTGAACAGAAGCATTCTGGCCCGACACAGCCCCACGAATCATCTGGATACACACAGTGTTAACTCGGCGACGACCAACTGCGCCATGTTGTGAAAACAACAATGTCTGAAAGGGCGCCGGTAGAGGCAGGCTAGTCGCACGTCCGCTCGACACCAAGGTTGAGCGACGAAAATTATTTTCCCGAAATTTAAGTACAACCAGTGTCAATAATTGTATACTTTGAAAACATTAAACGACATCACCATGTCTGAAATCCTACCATAGGACAATGTCTTCTGCATACATAAGATCCACTGCCTGACGTAATACATTATACTACATCATTATGAATACCTATCACACATAATATGTCTACTACGAAAACCATACCCTATACCCGGGGTATACCTTCAAAGTATAAACCAAAATTTTAAGTTGACATTTCACACTTCAAACCTAACATATATGTAATATATCATATACATATGACAAAACATACTACTAATAAAGTTACTACCAAATGCTATTTGATCAATTGCCTTACAAAAGGCCAACTATTATACTGCACCATCCAAAGTAATGCCTATACCCAAAACAATTCTCATAATTTAATAAAAACAAATATTAAACAAAAACTGGAACATATCCTCTGGGCTAACCACCTCTAACATATCCACTTAAGTCCCAAAACCCGTCTAATTATCACCACTTCCAATCAATCATCATTCATGGAAAACTTTAATTAGTCTTTAAAAGTCGTAGAACACGTCTATAAATTGTCACTCGTCACCCCTTTCCCTCGAAAACTGACAGCCATCCAAACCTCAAGCATTCTCTCTAACATCCCAACCTCAAGCATTTTCTCTAACATCCCAACCTCAAGCATTCCCTCTAACATCCCAACCTCAAGCATTCCCTCTAACATACCAACCTCAAGCATTCCCTCTAACATCCCAACCTCAAGCATTCCCTCTAACATCCCAAACTCAAGCATTCCCTCTAACATCCCAACCTCAAGCATTCCCTCTAACATCCCAACCTCAAGCATTCTCTCTAACATCCCAACTTCAAGCATTCCTCTAACATCCCAACCTCAAGCATTCCTCTAAAATCCAACCTCAAGCATTCCTCTAACATCCCAACCTCAAGCATTCCCTCTAACATCCCAACCTCAAGCATTCACTCTAACATCCCAACCTCAAGTATTCCCTCTAACATCCCAACCTCAAGCATTCTCTCTAACATCCCAACCTCAAGCATTCTCTCTAACATCCCAACCTCAAGCATTCCTTTAACATCCCAACCTCAAGCATTCCCTCTAACATCCCAACCTCAAGCATTCCCTCTAACATCCCAACCTCAAGCATTCCTCTAACATCCCAACCTCAAGCATTCCCTCTAACATCCCAACCTCAAGCATTCCCTCTAACATCCCAACCTCAAGCATTCCCTCTAACATCCCACCTCAAGCATTCCCTCTAACATCCAACCTCAAGCATTCCCTCTAACATCCCAACCTCAAGCATTCTCTCTAACATCCCAACCTCAAGCATTCCCTCTAACATCCGAACCTCAAGCATTCCTCTAACATCCCAACCTCAAGCATTCCCTCTAACATCCCAACCTCAAGCATTCCCTCTAACATCCCAACCTCAAGCATTCCCCCTAACATCCCAACCTCAAGCATTCCCTCTAACATCCCAACCTCAAGCATTTCCTCTACAACCCAACTTCAAGCATTCCTCTAACATCCCAACCTCAAGCATTCTCTCTAACATCCCAACCTCAAGCATTCCCTCTAACATCCCAACCTCAAGCATTCCCTCTAACATCCCAACCTCAAGCATTCCTCTAACATCCCAACCTCAAGCATTCCTTTAACATCCCAACCTCAAGCATTCCCTCTAACATCCCAACCTCAAGCATTCCCTCTAACATCCAACCTCAAGCATTCCCTCTAACATCCCAACCTCAAGCATTCCCCCTAACATCCCAACCTCAAGCATTCCCTCTAACATCCCAACCTCAAGCATTCCTCTTAACATCCCAACCTCAAGCATTCCCTCTAACATCCCAACCTCAAGCATTCCCTCTAACATCCCAACCTCAAGCATTCCCTCTAACATCCCAACCTCAAGCATTCCTCTAACATCCCAACCTCAGCATTCCTCTAACATCCCAACCTCAAGCATTCCCTCTAACATCCTAACCTCAAGCATTCCTCTAACATCCCAACCTCAAGCATTCCCTCTAACATCCCAACCTCAAGCATTCCCTCTAACATCCCAACCTCAAGCATTCCTCTAACATCCCAACCTCAAGCATTCCTCTAACATCCCAACCTCAAGCATTCCTCTAACATCCCAACCTCAAGCATTCCCTCTAACATCCCAACCTCAAGCATTCTCTCTAACATCCCAACCTCAAGCATTCCCTCTAACATCCCAACCTCAAGCATTCCCTCTAACATCCCAACCTCAAGCATTCCTCTAACATCCCAACCTCAAGCATTCCCTCTAACATCCCTAACTCCTCAATGCATTCCTCTAACATCCCAACCTCAAGCATTCCCTCTAACATCCCAACCTCAAGCATTCCCTCTAACATCCACAAGTTCCCTCACTCAAGCATTCCCTCTAACATCCCAGCCTCAAGCATTCCTCTAACATCCCAACCTCAAGCATTCCTCTAACATCCCAACCTCAAGCATTCCTCTAACATCCCAACCTCAAGCATTCCCTCTAACATCCCAACCTCAAGCATTCCCTCTAACATCCCAACCTCAAGCATTCCCTCTAACATCCCAACCTCAAGCATTCCCTCTAACATCCCAACCTCAAGCATTCCCTCTAACATCCCAACCTCAAGCATTCCTCTAACATCCCAACCTCAAGCATTCCTCTAACATCCCAACCTCAAGCATTCCCTCTAACATCCCAACCTCAAGCATTCCCTCTAACATCCCAACCTCAAGCATTCCCTCTAACATCCCAACCTCAAGCATTCTCTCTAACATCCCAACCTCAAGCATTCCCTCTAACATCCCAACCTCAAGCTTTCCCCTCTAACATCCCAACCTCAAGCATTCCCTCTAACATCCCAACCTCAAGCATTCCCTCTAACATCCCAACCTCAAGCATTCCCTCTAACATCCCAACCTCAAGCATTCCCTCTAACATCCCAACCTCAAGCATTCCCTCTAACATCCCAACCTCAAGCATTCCCTCTAACATCCCAACCTCAAGCATTCCCTCTAACATCCCAACCTCAAGCATTCCCTCTAACATCCCAACCTCAAGCATTCCCTCTAACATCCCAACACACAACTCTCAACTCGAAGTAGAACAGCCCATTCTCATCTACGCACATCAACGTAAGTCCACCTAATAGTAAAATCCCTGTAACTACCAGGAAAACACTTACCCCACGCCATGCCATATAACAACCTATTCCTACACTTAGTTCTGTACATATTCGCCGCAATAGCATTCATTCTCTCCCTTCCCGACATCCCCCTCATTCCCCAGGATACATACACAAAATCAACCGCCAAATACAATATAGCTCTCCTAACTTCTTTCTGCACTCCGCCTATATCCATACCTATAAACCTCAAAGGGTGAATCCTTCCCTCCCATCCTTCTAAGTAATCGTCTCATCCATTACCTAATAATCCTCAATTGCTCACAAAAATAAATCCCATGATAAGCAGTATCCTCTTCCCCACACATATCACAACGAGCATCCCTAGTTAATCCCATTCTGTATAAAACTGCCTTAGAGGCCAAAACCCCATGCAAAAAACGATACATAACTTCTCTCACCCTCGGCTTTATCTTCATATCTTTTAACCCACCCCATCAGACATTGACAGGGATATAAGCCACAGTGCTGTGTCTTCCTTTGCAGATGACACCCGAATCTGTATGACAGTGTCCACCGTTGAAGACACTGCAAGACTCCAAGCAGACATAAACCAAATCTTTAAATGGGCTGCAGAAAACAATATGAAGTTCAATGATGAGAAATTTCAATTACTCAGATACGGAAAACGTGAAGAAATTAAAATCTCATCGGAGTACAAAACTAATTCCAACCACA
Organism: Cherax destructor; assembly: GCA_009830355.1. Taxonomy (NCBI): domain Eukaryota; kingdom Metazoa; phylum Arthropoda; class Malacostraca; order Decapoda; family Parastacidae; genus Cherax; species Cherax destructor. The sequence continues at coordinate 7,507 of WNWK01051876.1, read as the reverse complement.
CAATAGAGCGAAAAACTAATGTCAAAGACCTGGGAGTGTTCATGTCAGAGGATCTCACCTTCAAGGACCATAACAATGTAGCAATTGCATCTGCTCGAAAAATGACAGGATGGATAATGAGAACCTTCAAAACCAGGGATGCCAAGCCCATGTTGACACTTTACAGATCGCTTGTTCTATCTAGGCTGGAATATTGCTGCACACTAACTGCACCTTTCAAGGCGGGTGAAATTGCTGACCTTGAAAATGTGCAGAGAACCTTCACGGCACGCATAAGTGCGATAAACCACCTCAACTACTGGGAACGCTTGAAGTTCCTAAACCTGTACTCTCTAGAACGCAGGCGGGAGAATACATTATTATATACACATGGAAAATTCTCGAGGGCTTAGTACCAAACTTGCACACAAAATCACTCCCTACGAAAGCAAAAGACTCGGCAGGCGATGTAACATTCCCCCAATGAAGAGCAGGGTGCCACTAGCACGTTGAGGGACAACACAATAAGTGTGAGGGCCCAAGATTGTTCAACTGCCTCCCAGCATACATCAGGGGATTACCAACAAGCCCTGGCTGTCTTCAAGCAGGCACTGGACAGGCACCTCAAGTCGGTACCTGATCAGCCGGGCTGTGGTTCGTACGTTGGACTGCGTGCGGCCAGCAGTAACAGCCTGGTTGATCAGGCTCTGGTCCAACAAGAGGCCTGGTCACGGACCGGGCCGCGGGGCGTTGACCCCTGGAATTCTCTCAGGTAGACTCCAGGTAGATACTTTTCCAATCATACACTGGAAAAGTAGCGATTCCCTCGACTACTTCCCTAACCTTCCCTGTTCTTTCTAAACGTCGGACTAGAATATTCCCGGTTTCTGGCACACATATGAATTCTCAACATATCTTCGCAATGTACCAAGTCCTTACCATTCCACCATGCACGTAAATGTCTCATGACATCACCCACCCTTCTACCCCTCACCCCCACCGTTGTCAAAAACAACATTTGACATACATACTCATAAGTCTCACCTCTTAAGTTAATTAACCCCAGTCCCCATTACCCACCTCTTTCATCACCATTTCCTTACTCAGCCAATGTCTCCCATATCCCGAGACAAACCTCATAACTTTCCTCCTAAATTCCACAACATTCGCCCTTAAAATTGGGTAAATCCCAGCCACATACCATATTTTACTATATAACAGCGTATTCACCGCAATTATGCGCTGATGTATGGTCCCATCACCCTACTCCATACACTCATCCTACTTAAAGTCCTTTTAAAACATTCCTTGCCTTAACTAGTCTTGCCTCTCCAAAATTATGTTTAAACACAATTCCACAAACCTTTAAACTATCAACTACTTTCCAACCACACCTATACCCCCCTATACCTCCACCTCGCCACGTTCAATCTCAAGCAATTTTGATTTATCCTTATTAATGCTTAAACCTGTCGCCATGCCAAATATTCCCAAACACTCATTCACTCGTGTTAACGCTTCCTCATTCGTAACCAAAACAGTTGTATCATCTACATATCCAACTATCCCAGCATCACCATCCATACCTTCCTTAAGGTGCTTCACACCATGTCTAACTAAACAATACAACGGATTTTGTAGACAAGCAAAAAGAATTTGCGACAAGGAGCACCCCTGTCGCAGTCCCTTCCCCATGCCTACAGCTCTACTAATCATTCCATTTATTTGCACTCTCACTCTAGCATCTCTATACAATGATTCCGCCCATTTTACTATTTCATCCCCAAAACCTTGCTTCCTCATAATTTTCCATAACATTTCCCGATCTACACTATCATACACCGCCTTCCAATCTACAGCCAAAACACCCCCCCCCTCGCATTCATCAATAAATTTTCGAATACTCATCAAATCTTTTGTAACACTTTTCCCCGGAATACCATATTGCCCTTTCTCTATTACCCTCTCTAACACACTTTTTATCCTATTCCCCAATACCTTAGCAAACAATTTATAATCCGCACACATCATCGACAATGCTCTATAATTCCTAATAGTATCATCCAGACCAGATTTTCGTATCAACACTACCACTCCCGTTCTTTGCGACTCTCCCATGCATTCAGTCTCTTTCATCTCATTCAACAACCTCACAACACATTCCTTTAATGCATCCCAATTTGCAACATAAAAGTCACTCGGCAAGCCATCCACCCCAGGCGACTTACGCAGACTCATGTTACTTAGAGCAACCCACACCTCATCCTCACTTATAACACCTTCCATCTCCATCCTATCCTCTTTATAAATTAGACACATATGCAACATTTGGGTATCTTTATTGAGGAAACGTTTCGTCACACAGTGGCTTCATCAGTCCATACAAAGTAGAAAGGTGTAAGGGGAGTAGGAGTTTTGAGGTAATCAATCCCTCGGCCTGGAGTCGATGTGTTCAGTCCATCAATCTTGTAGAAAGTACTGCATATGTCCGTAGAGGTGGCTTATATACTGTAGTCAGGTGAGGTGAAGCAGCAGGAGGCGGGGTCATAGTAGTACCATCCACTAGTCGAAGTAGGTCTTCGTCCAAAGGTTGGACAAGTGTGGAAGAATTCGTTTGTATTAAGATCCCAAGATGTTGCTGTGTCAGACAGGGTGTAGATGAATGGTTCAGAGAACCGACAAGTTACCTGATAACCTCAAAACTCCTACTCTCCTTACACCTTTCTACTTTGTATTGGACTGATGAAGCCACTGTGTGGCGAAACGTTTCCTCAATAAAGATACCCAAATGTTGCATATGTGTCTAATTTATAACTTGTCGGTTCTCTGAACCATTCATCTATATCCTCTTTATTCAATATTGTTTCTACACTACTCAAAATCTGTTCACTCGCAGTTTTATCACTCATCCTAGTTCCACTCAGATCTTTCCTAAAATATTCCCCGTACCATGCACTCGCATATAAATTCATGGCGTCAGTCGTACGCATAACATGCCCCTTCTGATACACGCCCATTGTCTCATGCACCTCCAATTTATTTATCAACATATTTTGTCTACTTTTCCTATATTTTCGCAATACACACATAGAGGGCTTATCCCCCCACAACACCTCCTCTATGCCCCCACGAACACGAATCGCATCAAAACGTTCATTATGAATCATCTGCAATTTATCTTTGATATTTCTCATTTCCACTACTTGTCTATCCGTTCTTCCATAACAACACTCAGCCAATTGTCCTTCCAAATACTTCTGGAACCCATACTTCCATTGCGCCTCTTCTCTACCTTTCATCCTATAATATTTCTGAATAGCTGGCTTCGCTACATTCACCCACCATGCAATAATATCCTTCTCTAACCTCCCATTTGCCCACACACACTTCCACCATTCACCGAAACCCATAACTGCTTCCTCACCTTCCAATAATTGCACATTCAATTTCCAATCGCCAGCCACCCACCTGACCATTCCTGACCATTCCAAGTCAACTAACACCCCTCTATGGTCTGAAAATCCAACATCCACACACGTAACCGTACCAACATTAACCATCCTAGAAACATATATCCTATCTAACCTCGCAGCATATCCCCTCCTTATAAAGGTAAATTCTACATTATCACCCCTGCAACTACATCCACTAAACTTACACTACCCAAAACATCACGCAAAACACGCAACACACATCCACCCCCCCTTGGTTCTACATCCTTTTCTCGTATGATACAGTTCCAATCACCCCCCAATACTACCACCTCTGGCAATCCTCTCAAAAAATAAATTAATTGTTCCCTCACAAACTCTTCCTTTACACTTCTAACGCTAGTAGCTGGTAGATAAACGCCAATGAAAGCAACACGAACACCGCCCCATACCCCGTCTACTCTTACTACCCTCCCCTCCCTACCTTCTTCCCACTTCAACAACTGAAAAGGGCTATTCTCCTTCACTAAAACCGCCACTCCACCCTTGAAAGACCCAGAACTACCAGCATACACTCTATAATCCGGCACAATCAAATTTCTACCACATCGACAATTATGCTCTTGTATAAAGGCCACATCCACTGCGTACCTTTTCATGCACACCTCTATCCACTTCCTTCTTACCTCCGCCATAGCTCCATTAACATTTAACGTGATGCTCCTGAAAACATTAGAGGTGTTTTTCCTTTGGATCTACTAACTCTCTTTCCTTCCATTACCAAACTACTTTGTCCATTACTACTGTTCCTATCCATATTCTTCACTTCTTGTACATCACCTCCCCTTTTCTTATTTTTCAAAGGCCTTTGCGGTACATCAACAGTCACTTTTTTACAGGACCTTTGCGCAGGGATAAGTACATCATCATCACTCATGGCCATGGCTCGTTTCCTTGAATCATTATGAATTTCCATATCAGTTTCCCTATCCTCATTATGAACAATAACCTGCACATCGTGTATTTCCAATCCTCCATCATCAGGACTATTATCTCCCATTTCCCCCACTACATTCAAAATCTCTTCAGCTTTTTCCACAGAGCAAATCTCATTTGTCCCTTGCGAACTATCCAATAATCCACTCACCAACTCAGGAATCACCTCACTCATACCCAAATCTAGTTCTGCTTCCTCTGCAATTGTTCCCATTGCAGTCTGTGTGTTCACCGGAAGCGTTTTACACGTTTCCATCGACTGTGTTACTATATCACTCCATCTTGCAGTTGCGACCACGCCCACACCGTCCTGAGATTCATGCAATTCTTCATGTCCGTCCTTACTCGTACGCTCCTCATCCTGACGCCGTCCTTGTCGTTTATTACATGCAGCAGCCATATGTTCATACGAGTCACATATACGACATGTTCGTTGTTGACCAGCATATGTTACATATACTTGTGTTCTGAATTCTGGTAACACTACATATGAAGGTATTGCTCTTCGTAATGACATTTTAAAGCTATATGATCCCTCAGGTACATCTTCATATAAACCATCAGTCCAACGACCCATTACAGCCGCATGTATTTCTCCATATTGCTTGAAAGCATTCTTTACTTCAATTTCCTGTACTTCAAATGGTAAATTTCTGGCCTTTATCCATTTGTATTGTTTGGAAACATCTTTTAACTTCACTTCCACTGTAGCATTTACTTGCAAACACTTGTCCTCGCACTTATCAACGAGTGCTTCATAAACTTGGGTAGTCGTCAATTTGATGAATATTCTTGCACTGCAATTGAGCGCAACGCCGTAAATATTATCATTTGCTACGCCATATTTGTCTCGAATGATAGCCGGCAGCAATACATTAGCATTCGATGGATAAATGGCTCCATTTATGAGTTCCACACAGACAGTATTCACTCTTCTCCGAAACTGTGTTGTCATCTTGCTATGAATACACCAACTGCCTTAGCACAACAAGTGAGCAGTCAGGAGCACCTGCCACAGCCAAGGCTGAGCAGCGAATGTAAGCACATAGTACATGTGGAACACTCCTACAGGCCTTCTCTATTCCAACCTCCAGTAGAAATATTTGTCTAACCTATTTTTATACTACCCATGTAATTATTTTATCACCTTTTACTCATGTGCAAATTGATTGTTCTACCTTATTGTATTACTACTACTACTACGACTTATATCACTACTACTTCTACCACCACTAGTATTACACCTCACTTGGAGAGTATATATATACCCTCTGTGTCCATGTATCGCTTGTAACGGCTTGAAAAAGCTCCTGGAGAGCGAAACGTTGCCACAATAAAATGTCACATTAGTTGCATTTGTGTCCTTTTAATGAAAATATTCCTCGAATTTATAAACTAGGTGAAGTAGAGCTTGATCATACAGAATGTGAAAAAGACTTGGGAGTCATGGTAAGCAGGAATCTAAAGCCAAGACAACAGTGCCTAAGTGTGCGCAATAAGGCTAACAGATTACTAGGATTTATTTCAAGAAGTATAAGCAACATAAGAAAGGAGGAACACTGCAGCAGGCTTGTTGGCCCATACTAGGCAGGTCCTTCACATTTCATCCCACTAACAGAATATTTGTGCAATCTTCAGTGCTACCCAAGAAATAAGCTTGGATAATTCTATTTACTCATGTGCAATTCCACTCAAATCCAACCCCTCTCACTCATGAATTTATCCAACCTAAATTTGAAACTACCCAAGGTCCTAGCTTCAATAACCCTACTAGGCAGACTGTTCCACTCATCAACTACCCTATTTCCAAACCAATACTTTCCTATATCCTTTCTAAATCTAAACTTATCTAATTTGAATCCATTATTGCGGGTTCTCTCTTGGAGAGATATCCTCAAGACCTTATTTATATCCCTTTGTTAATACCCATTTTCCACTTGTATACCTCGATCATGTCTCCCCTCATTCTACGTCTTACAAGTGAATGTAATTTTAGGGTCTTCAATCTTTCTTCATATGGAAGATTTCTAATGCTATGTATTAATTTAGTCATTCTATGCTTAATGTTTTCTAACGAATTAATATCCATTCTGTAATATAGAGACCAGAACTGAGCTGCGTAATCTAGGTTGAGGCCTTACTAACGATGTATAAAGCTGTAATATAACCTCTGAACTTCTGTTTCTTACACTTCTTGATATAAATCCCAGTAATCTGTTTGCCTTATTACGTACGCTTAGGCATTGCTGTCTTGGTTTAAGGTTGCTGCTTACCATAACCCCCAAGTCCTTTTCGCAATCTGTATGGCTAAGTTCTACGTTATTTAACTTATAAGTGTTTGGGTTATGGACACTCCCGAGCTTCAGAACCTTGCATTTATCTACATTGAACTGCATCTGCCACTTTTTTGACCAGGAATTGAGTCTGTCTAAATCCTCCTGAAGTTCCCTAACATCTACGTTTGAATCAATTATCGTACCTATCTTCGTGTCATCGGCGAATTTGCTCATATCACTAGTAATTCCTCATCAAGGTCATTGATATATATTATAAACAACAACGGGCCTAAGACTGATCCCTGTGGAACACCACTTGTTACAGATCCCCACTCGGATTTAACCCCATTTATGCACACATTGTGCTTCCTATTGATGAGCCATGACTCGATCCATGACAGCACTTTTCCCCCAATGCCATGAGCTGCCACTTTCTTTAACAGTCTCTGGTGCGGTACTCTGTCAAAAGCCTTACTAAAATCTCAATAAACAATATCTAATTCTTTATCATGATCAACATCCTCAAAAGCTTTACTAAAGAAGGTTAATAAATTAGATAGGCAGGAACGCCCCTTGTGAATCCATGCTGAGTATCATTAATCAAATTATGGTTATCTAGATGGCTTCTAATAATATCAGCTATAATTGACTCTAGTAATTTGCCTACAATTGAAGTCAGGCTTATTGGGCGGTAATTTGACGGTAGTGACTTGTACCCTGCTTTAAAAATAGGAATTACATTAACCATCTTCCACATATCAGACACTACACCTGTTTGAAGAGATAAATTAAAATGTTACATATTGGTTCACAGAGTTCCATTTT
>WNWK01051875.1:0-10000 GCA_009830355.1 Cherax destructor | reverse complement strand
AGAGTGCATGGGCATGTCAGTTATTGCCTTTTCGAAGTCATTTGGCGTCTTGGTGATGTCAGAAAGGCATGCGTCTGTCAAATTCTGTGGCACTCTCATAAAAAATTCATTTAGGTTTTCGATTTTCAGTCTGGTTAGTGGCTCGCTAAAAACTGAGTCATACTGGGACTTAAGTAACTCATTCATTTCCTTGCTGTCATCTGTGTAGGACCCATCCCGTTTAAGTAGGGGCCCAATACTGGTTGTTGTTCTCGACTTTGATTTTGCATAGGAAAAGAAATACTTTGGGTTTCTTTCAATTTCATTTATGGCTTTTTGTTCTTCCCGTGTCTCTTGATTCCTGTAAGATTCCTTTAGTTTTAATTCAAAGCTTGCTATTTCTCTGACTAGTGTCTCCCTACGTATTTCAGAGATATTGGCCTCCTGTAGCCGCTCCGTTATTCTTTGCCTTCGCCTGTATAGGAGCGCCTCTCTTTCTAGTTTGCATTTTCTCCTCCTTTTCCTTAAGGGAATTTGCCTTGAGCAAACCTCAAGTACCACAGAGTTAATTTGTTCTAGACATAGGTTGGGATCCGTGATGCTTAGGCAATCTTCCCAGTTTATATCATTTAGGACTTGGTTTACTTGGTCCCACCTTATGTTTTTGTTATTGAAGTTGAATTTGGAGAAAGCTCCTCGGGCTGATCACATTTTGTTGATCTGGGGCTCCCACATACATGTCTGGACCTATATTATGTTGTGATCTGAGTATATTGTTTTTGATATGATGACATTTCGTATCAGATCATCATTGTTGGTGAAGATGAGGTCCAGCGTATTCTCTAATCTTGTGGGCTCCACTATTTGCTGGTTTAAGGTGAATTTGTTGCAGAGATTTAAAAGTTCATGCAATAAATCTTTGAGTATCCTTCTTTCGTCTAAAATTATTTGAGGAATATGTTGTGAGTGGGATATTTATTGAGCAGGAAGAGTCATAGCCAGACTGTGGAGTGATCCTGCAAGATCCTGGAGGTCTCCTGGTCGAACACATATGTAGCCAAGAACCTTCCTTTTATTTAGTTTCATGCAATTTGCTTTAGTCATATAAGTTACTTATGAGGAAATTTACTTTATGTAAATGTAATTATCATTTTCTATTCGTAATGGTCACTGCAGTTTCTTATAAAAAAAGGAAGAGGGAGTATAGACAGTGAGGTTGACCTGGTGACCGTGGAGACACTGGCACTCACCCTCATGACCGTGGAGACACTGGCACTCACCCTCATTATCTGCCTCCAAATCTTCCTGAGTAATGAAGTCTTTTAAACTCTTTTAAATCTAGTATGGGAATATGAAATGAGTGTAAATTCACAGAGAAGGTACGTATTAGTAAAGGTATTTCAGGGAGAGAATAAACTTCTGTAATAGTATACCGAATTACTTTAAATAATAGAGATGTTTTAAAAGAATTGCACATCAATGGTATAACACATTAGTTGTATATCACTAATGTGTTATACCAATTGTATTTCAATTATTGGCACTCATAACGATGATGTGTATGTATGCCACAGAGATACAACATTTATATTATATTACAAAGGTTGTAAACCATGAAGAAGGTATACCATAATGTTTGTTGACTTCTATGTCAGTAAGCTACAGTAATAGTATACACAATAATGGTATACTTCAGGGGATGTATAGATCATTGGTGGTATACAACAAGGATGGTAAACCACACTGGTGTTATACTACCATTATATTGTACATCATTGACAATATTACTCTATGATGATACTTAACAATAATGCAATATCAAAATGATGTTATACTCTCATAATGGTATATTATGACAATAATATAAAGTATGGTAATAGTATATTACAATAAGGGGACTACCACTATTAAGGTATACCAAATAATAATTCACCACCGTTACCTGTATCACCTCATTATCCTCCTCCTTCTATCTTCCTCCACTTGCTCCTCCTGATTCTCTTCTACCTCCTTTAATACTTTTACCACTGCTTCCATATATTTTCTTATGTCTCCTCCTCCTTATCCATTTTAATCTCATCCTCCTCTTCTTTCTTCTCCAACTACTCCTCCTCCTAGGTCATCCTCCTACGTCCTCCTCCTAGGTCCTCCTCCTACGTCCTCCTCTTAGGTCCTCCTCCTAGGTCCTCCTCCTAGGTCCTCCTCCTAGGTCCTCCTCCTAGGTCTCTTCTTCCTCCTACTTTTGATCTGCCTCATTCGTCTTTAATCATGGTTCTTCTATTATTTCTTTTACTTTTCGTAATGCTCCTCTTCATGTTCATCCTTCTCACTTGTCATCTAACCTTTCTTCATCTGTCTCTTTATTCAAATCTTTCATCTCTTGTTTTTGACTTCCCACCAAAATTATTTTTAATACATCAGCTATCTCCAATCCGGTTAAAGTGATCCGGGGAAGAAGAAGAAACACCTTCACCATCTCTCATTCAATCACTATCTTCCTAGATGTGTCTGATCCCACATTTCAAATGACTCTCGGAACTGTCACATTCAAATGCCATCTTTATAGTGCAGGCACTGTACTTCTTACTTGCAGGACTGTCACTTCCCCACCTCTCCTTCATAGTGCAGGCACTGTACTTCTTACTTGCAGGACTGCCACTTCCCCACCTCTCCTTCATAGTGCAGACACTGTACTTCTTACTTGCAGGACTGCCACTTCCCCACCTCTCCTTTATAGTGCAGGACCTGTAGAATCAGACAGACTTATCTGTCTGTCCCTCTCCCAGTGACTTACTAAAAGATTAGTCTGTCTGTCTGTCATATCACTGTGACTCACAACAAGACTTTTCTGTCTGTCTCTCAGTAACTGTACTTATAATTATTATTATAAAAATTATTATTGATAACATCATCAGAAGTAAGCACTAGAACCTAAACCCGCAAGGGTCATACAACTTTTTAACTCAAATATCAAAAACTGTTTAAATTTAAAAAAAAAATAATATAGTTTTCCATTGAAATCAAATACTTGCAGCGGCAGCAGCAACAGCAGCAGAAGCAGCAACAGAAACAGCAGCAGCAACAGAAGCAGCAGAAGCAGAAGCAGCAGCAGCAGCAGAAGCAGCAGCAACAGCAGCAGCAAAAGCAGCAGCAGCAGCAGCAGCAGCAGCAGCAGCAGAAGCAGCAGCAGCAACAGAAGCAGCAGCAGCATAAGCAGCAGCAGCCACAGAAGCAGCAGCAGCATAAGCAGCAGCAGCAGCAACAACAACAGAAGCAGCAGCAGTAACTGCAGCACCGGCGGTGGCGGCGACGGTGGCGGCGGTGGCCGTGGCGACGGTAGCGGCGGTGGCGACGGTGGCGGCGACGGCGGTGGCGACGGTGGCGGCAGCGACGGCAAAAGCAGCAGAAGCAGCAGTAGCAGGAGGACCAGCAGCAGCTGGATAGATAGATAGACGTGTTAGTATGCTTAAATAGAAAATTTAATGTAATGTTAGTATACACAACAGTGAATCCCAGTGGTAAGAGTCGCGCCAATCAGTCCCACACCCTTCCTTTACTCTCCTAGATCAATCCCACACCCATCCTGCTCTCTCCCATATCGCTCGCACACCTATCTTGTACTCTCTAACAGGAGTACAACATATCCTGTGCTCTCCAGGAGTAGTCCTACACCCATGATGTAATCTCCTAGAGCTGTCCCACACTGATCCTGTCCTTCCCAAACCACTCCCACACCCATCCTGTACTCTCCCAAAGCACTCCCACACCCATCCTGTACTCTCCCAAAGCACACCCACACCCATCCTGTACTCTCCCAAAGCACTCCCACACCCATCCCGTTATTTCGCAGAATACTCCCACTCCCATAATGTACTCTCCCAGAGAAGATCCACACCCATCTTGTACTCTCCCAGAACTCTCCCACACCCATCCTGTACTCTTCAAGAGCAGTCCCACTCCCATTCTGTACTCTCCCGGAACATTCTCACACCAATCCTGCATTCACCCAGAGCACTCGCACACCCATCCTGTACTCACCCAGAGCACTCGCACACCCATCCTGTACTCTCCAAGAGCAGTACAACACACATCCTGTGCTCTCCCAGAGTAGTCCTACACCCATGATGTACTCTCCCAGTGCAGTCACACACCCATCTTTTACTTTCCCAGACCACTCCCACACCCATCCCGTACTCCCCCAGAACACTCCAACACCAATCCTGTACTCTCCCAGAGTAGTCCTACACCCATGATGAACTCTCCCAGAGCAGGTCTACACCCATCCTGTACTTTTCCAGACCACTCCCACAACCATCCTGTTCTCTCCCAGAGCACTCCCACACCCATCCTGTACTCTCCCAAAGACCTCCCACACCCATTCTACACTCTCCCAATAAGTCCCACACCCTTCCTGTACTCTCCCAGATCACGCTCTCACCCATCCTGTACTCTTCCAGACCCCTATCTCACCCATCCTGTACTCTCCCAGAGCATTCTCACACTCATCCTGTTCTCTCCCAGAGCAGTCCAACATCCATCCTGTACTCTCACAGAGAACCCCCACACCCATTCTCCACACTCCCAATCAGTCCCACTCCCATCCTGTGTTCTCCCAGAGCAGTCCCACACCCATCTTCTACTCTCCCTGGAAAGTCCCACACTCATTCAGTACTCTCTCTGAGCAGTCCCACACACATCCTGAGCTCTCCCAGAGTAGTCCTACACTCATGATGTACTCTCCCAGAGCAGGTCTACACCCATCCTGTACTTTCCTAAACCACTCCCACACCCATCCTGTACTTTCAGAGACCAGTCCCTCACCCATCCTGTACTCTCCCAGAACATTCCCACACCACTCCTGTACTCACCCAGAGCACTCGCACACCCATCCTGTACTCTCATATAGCATTCCTTCATCTATCCTGTACACTCCCAGAGCACTCTCACATCCATCCTATTCTCTTTCTGAACATTCCCACACCCATCCTCTACTCTCCCAGAAAAAATCCACACCCATCCTTTACTCTCCCGGAACATTCCCACACCCATCCTGTATTCTCCCAGAGCACTCCCACACCCATCCTGTACTCTCCCAGAGCACTCCAACAACCATCCCGTAGTTTCCCAGAGCTCTCCCACACCCCATCCGATACTCTTCCAGTGCACTCTGACACCCATCCTGTACTCTCCCAGAGCAGTCCCACACCAATCCTGTACTCTCCCAGAGCAGTCCCACACCAATCCTGTACTCTCCCAGAGCAGTCCCACACCAATCCTGTACTCTCCCTGAGCAGTCTCTCTCCCATCCTGTACTCTCCTAGAGCAGTACCAAACCCATCCTGTACTCTCCCTGAGCAGTCCCACACACATCCTGAGCTCTCCCAGAGTAGTCCTACACCCATGATGAACTCTCCCAGAGCAGGTCTACACCCATACTGTACTTTCCCAGACCACTCTCTCACCCATTCTGTTCTCTCCCAGAGCACTCCCACACCCATCCTGTATTCTCCCAAAGACCTCCCTCACCCATTCTGCACTCTCCCAATCAGTCCCTCACCCATCCTGTACTTTCCCAGACCACTCTTTCACCCATTCTGTTCTCTCCCAGAGCACTCCAACACCCATCCTGTATTCTCCCAAAGACCTCTCACACCCATTCTGCACTCTCCCAATCAGTCCCACACTCATCCAGTACTCTCCCAGACCAGTACAACTCTCATCCTGTACTCCCTGAGTCCACTCCCCACCCATCTTGCACTCTCCCAGAGCACTCCCACACCTATCCTGTACTCCTCCAGAGCAGTCCCACACCAATCCTGTACTCTCCCTCAGCAGTCTCACTCCCATCCTGTACTCTCCTTGATCAGTCTCACACACATCTTGTGATCTCCCAGAGTAGTCCTACACCCATGATGTACTCTCCCAGAGCAGGTCTACACCCATCCTGTACTTTCCCAGACCAGTCACACACCCATCCTGTACTCTCCCAGAGCACTCCGACACCCATCCTGTACTCTCCCAGAGACCTCACACACCCATTCTGCACTCTCCAAATCAGTCCCCGACCCATCCTGTACTCTCCCAGAGCACTCTCTCACCCATCCTGTACTCTCCCAGAGCACTCTCTCACCAATCCTGTACTCTCCCAGAACACTCTCTCACCCATCCTGTACTCTCACAGAGCACTCTCTCACCCATCCTGTACTCTCACAGAGCACTCTCTCACCCATCCTGTACTCTCACAGAGCACTCTATTGGGACCCTAGATGGGGCCACAATGTATATACAGGTTAATATGATATATTTTATATTTATATCCATTTTCTATATTTTGATATTGCTGATATTTTCGATAATAGCTAAATCGTCAATATCTTGCTTTATATTATTATTTGACTTAGCTCTGTCATTAGGTAGGATATAACATGTACACTATTGTGCTCATTGTTCGAGAGTGTTGAGTAGCTGCTTTTCAGTTGGCGAACTACCGCTTACAGCACTTCGCTTGTTATACTGTCGGCTTCTGGAGGTGCTGGGCAGTCAGTGGGTGGCGTCCCACCTGAGTTGGAGACGGCTTCTCATTACTCGTCCTCTCTTCCCTGCTGACTCTCGAGGAGACAACACCTCGCTCTTGTCTCTGCTTGTTTCCTCGTCATTTAGACTCTGTTTGGTAGAGTATGTGTTCGGTGGTGAGACGACACATACTTCTCTGGACTCTGTGTAACTCTGTTCACAGAGAATAACCAAGACTTAGTGATTTCGACGTTATACTGGGTTGTGTGTCACATTGACACTCTGAGATAACTCAGGTCTTTGAGGCATCTGTACACCGTTGCAGTCGGGGATATTGGTTTATGCTGAACTTAGATTCAGTAATAAGGAGTTTGGACTATGGAGGATCTGCTGATGGTCCCCAGTTAGGTCGTTTTCATCTCCTGGTTCCTGACGCTGTGTTGCTGTTGCTTGTTATATTGCTGTTCTGCGAATTGGTCATTTTACTGTTCAATCAAGCTGTTCTGATTGTCAGTTTGTTAGAGAAGCTAGCTTATGAGAAGACGAGTCTTAACGAGTTACCTGGAACACACACACACATACACACATCTACACTTATTTGTATATATCCAAGTATTATTGTAACTTTCTGACATTGTACCAGATGGTACTTAAGAGCCATTACGATATATGTGCCTTCAGCACAATAATATTGTATATGAGAGAAGTGTAGGAGCTAACCTCCTAATTAACATTATATTTAATTTTATTTACTTTAATACCCTAGATATTCTAACTTGGTTAATAAATTTATTAAAATATAATTCTTTGGTTAGTATCCTCTCAGTTGAGATCCTACGATTGAATGTCGGATAACTGGACCAGGATACTGACTTTGTTGCAAAAGCCCAGTAACAGGCTGGATGCTAGAAGGGCTATCCTTTCTAGTGTTCACTGGAGATGTCTATTTCTGATAGATATCGGGTCATTTTGTAACACACTCCCACATCCATTCTGCACTCTCCAAATCAGTCCCACACCCATCCTGTATTCCAGAGCAGTCCCAAACCCATACTGTGCTTTCCCTAAGAACTCTCCCACCCATCCTGTACTCTCCCAAACCACTCCCACAGCCATCCTGTTCTTTCGCAGAATACTCCCACTCCCATAATGTACTTCCCCAGAGCAGACCCACACCCATCTTGTACTCTTCCAGAACTCTCCCACACCCATCATGTACTCTCCAAGAGCAGTCCCACTTCCATCCTGTACTCTCCCAGAGCACTCCTACTCCATCCTGCATTCTCCCAGAGTTGTCCTACACCCATCCTGTACTCTCCCAGAACACTCCCACCCATCCTATTGGTGAGCTATGACTCGATCCATGAAAACACGTTTCCCCAATGCCGTGAGCAGCCACTTTCTTTAACAGTCTCTGATGTGGTACTCTATCAAAAGCCTTACTAAAATCCAAATAAACAATATCGAATTCTTTATCATGATCAACTGCCTCAAAAGCCTTACTGAAAAAAAGTTAATAAATTAGTTAGGCAGGAACGGCCCCTGGTGAATCCATGTGAGTATCATTAATTAATCAAATTATGCCTATCGAGATGGCTTCTTATGTTATCAGCTATAATCGACTCTAATAATTTGCCTACAATTGATGTTAACTTATCTAACTTGAATCCATTATTGCGGGTTTCTCTTTGAGGATATCCTCAAGACATTATTTATATCCCCTTTGTTAATACCCATTTTCCACTTGTATACCTCGATCATGTCTCCCCTCATTCTACGTCTTACAAGTGAATGTAATTTTAGGGTCTTCAATCTCTCTTCATACGGAAGATTTCTAATGCTATGTATTAATTTAGTCATTCTACGCTGAATGTTTTCTAACAATTAATGTCCATTCTGTAATATGGAGACCAGAACTGAGCTTGTAATCTAGGTGAGGCCTTACTAATGATGTATAAAGCTGTAATATAACCGCTGACTTCACTTCACTACACTTCTTGGGTATAAATCCCAGTAATCTGTTAGCCTTATTACGTACGCTTAGGCACTGCTGTCTTGGTTTAAGGGGGAAGGTGTGGGGGAAAGTTGTGTAACGTCCCCTGAGGAGGTGAGAGCTCCAACAATCGATGGGCCTGGAAAAGATAATGAGTCTGGGGATTTGGTGGAGGTGGGGACCTCAGGTGGACCTATCGCAACCATTACAAGAGATGTTGCGAACGTTTCTGGAAGATCCGGAGGTGATTTTCTGGAGTTGAAGGACACTTACAGGTGGAGGAGGGTAGGCTTAACCAGGACGTGAACGTGCCGGAAGCTGGGGAAGATAGGTTGGGGGGCAGGAAGTGGAGGCTGATTGCATAGGGATGGGGACACGGATGTAATGGAGGTAGGGGAGAATCAAGAAAGAGGGCAGGAGAGGTGTCAGATGATGATGTCCTCACACTTGGCCACGCACAGGTAAGAAAACATATGAGAGATGGCACGGAAGGGAAAGGTGGGGCACAGGTGAGGGTATGGGATCAGGGGGTGAGGAGTGAGAGATAAAGGTTTAGGAAGGGGTGTCATGGCCCGCCCGCAGAAGCACAGAGGAAAGCCCCCTTTGGCGTATTAAGTGTTTAACGAAATGTGAATGGCCTAAGGGCTGAAATTAAACGTAGGGGGTGGAGGTAGTGTTAAGACGATATGACGTAGACGTAATTTTTATACAAGAGCATAATTTTAGGTGTGGTCGAGTTGAGATTGAAAGGTTATGAGGTGTATGCAGGTAACTCGGGAAATTAAAGGGTGGGGTGGCTGTGGGGGTGAAGGAGTCCAGTCCCTTTCGGTTGTTAGCTTGGGAGGAGGGGGAGGGAGAGTGGTGAGGGTGGATGGGCATTGGGGCGACATTCGGGTATGTTTCATGGGAATATATATGCCAGCTGACAATAATCGACGGTAAAGGATGAATTTGTAAGGGAGGTTTTGACATATCATTTACGGGGTTTGCCTATGATTACTCTGCTGGGTGGGGATTGGAATTGTATAATCAGGAAAAAGATGTAGAACCTAGAGGGCGGGTTGTGAATTAGGGCGTTGGTGTTTTACTGAGGGAGGCGGGAGTGTTTGATGTGGTACGGTGATGTGAGGTGGAGCATACTTTTGTGAGGAGAGGCTATGCAGCCCGGTTGGATCGTGTTTATGCAACAAGGGGCGTTACATGGGGAGGGTGCAAACGCTTGATATTGGTTTTTCTGACCATCGGGTGTATTAGTAGAGGTGGAGTGGGATGGAATGGTCCGAAAGTACAATGGTTATTGGAAGTTGAATGTGCGTTTGCCGGCGGGGAGGGGAGGGGAGGTCGTTTGAGGAATGGTGGGGTCTTGCTGGTTAGAAGGAGCAGAGGTAAGGGAGAAAGATTTTGGGCTGGTGGGAAAAAAGTGCAAAGGAGGGAATAAGGGACTTTTATAGGAATCAAGGAAGGGATGAGGGCAAGGTGGAAGTTTGGTCAGAAGTATTTGGAGGGTCAGCTTAA
>WNWK01051874.1:0-12346 GCA_009830355.1 Cherax destructor | reverse complement strand
GAGTTTCCCGAAATTAAAAAATTATTAAATTTCCCAAAAATTCAAATTAACAAATTTACTGTCCCCGGGGGACATGGTTATAAAAAACAGATAAAATAAACTGAAGCAAAAAAACCCCCGGGCCCCGGGAGAGTTTTTTTCCGGGGTATTTTAAAGAATGAAAACGGGAACTTAGTAAACCAATTAACGATTAATCGCCCACCCAACTTTTTCCCCAGAGATGGGAAGATAGCTAATGTAGTTCCTATATTCAAATAGGAAAGTCCATTCCATAAAACCCCGCCCAATGCCCTCCCCCCCCATAGGGGGAAATTATTAGAATAAATTTTATAGCTGATATTATCAAAGTCACCTTGAAGAAATAATTTGATTAATGAATCTAAAGGGGGTTTGGAGGGGTTTTCCCCGGGCCTGAAAATTTACGACGTTTTTAAATAAAACATTTAAAAATTTTTAGACAGTGATAAAGAATAGGGAATATTTTTTTTTGGGGATTTAGTAAGGCCTTCGATAGAGTACCTAAAGGGGACTTTTAAAGAAAGGTGGCACCCTCAGGTGTGGAGGTAAATTTTGCATGGGGGGCAAAAACAAAAAAAGCAGAATTTTCCTTAAAGGGGCCAAACCTAAAAGGGGGATTTTCAGGGGGGTTCCACGGGGACCCAGTTTTGGGCCCATTGTTGTTCATAATTTACATTAATTAACCTTAAAGGAAGGAATTGATGAGAAAAATTTTAAGGGGAAAAAAAAGGGCCCCAATAATTCAATTTAGGGGGATAAAGGGGTTCCAGGAGGTTTTGGGAAAATTAATGTCTTGGTTTTAAAAAGTGGGTTTAAGTTAATGAAAAGAAAACCAAAATTTTTGTCGTTGGTAATGAAAATACCCCCGGGAATTTATAAACTAGGTGAAGAAACTTGATCATAACAGAAGGGAAAAAAATTTGGGGAGTCATGGGCGGGAAACAAAAGCCAAGACAACAGTGCCTGGGTGGCAAAAAAAGGCTGATTACTGGGTTTATTTAAAAATAAAACAACAGAAGTAAAAAGTTTTTTTTACAGCTCTATCATCACTGGGAAACCTCATTGGATTATGAGCTAAAGTTTTTCCTTACTACAGGATGGATAAAAGATTCTTTGGGAGAAATACCAAAGAAGAATACTAAAATGATTTACAGTATAAGAAATCCCTATGAAGATAGACTTAAAAGGTTGAATCTCCACCTCTGGAGAGACGTAGAATGAGGGGAATACCCGGGGGTTTACAAGTGGATGATGGCAAACAAAGGAGATTTTAAATTTAAAATACGGGAGGATTTTTGCCAAAGTAAGAACGAGAAAAACGGATTTAAATTGGATAAATTTAGATTTAGAAAGGACATAGGCAAGTACTGGTTTTCGAACAGAGTTGTAGATGCGTGGAACAATCTTCCGAGTACTGTGATAGAGGCTAGGACCTTGGGTGGCTTTAAAAAGAGATTGGACAAATATATGAGTGGGAGGGGCTGGGTTTGATTTGTGTCGTGAGTACGGGAATAAATTTTTAGGTAGTGGTGGTTTTGATAAGGACCTGCCTTGTATGGGCCAGTAGGCCTTCTGCAGTGTTCCTCCATTCTTATGTTCTTATGTTCTTATGAGATATCCTCAAGACCTTATTTATATCCCCTTTGTTAATACCCATTTTCCACTTGTATACCTCGATCATGTCTCCCCTCATTCTACGTCTTACAAGTGAATGTAATTTTAGGGTCTTCAATCTTTCTTCGTAAGGAAGATTTCTAATGCTATGTATTAATTTAGTCATTCTACGCTGAATGTTTTCTAACGAATTTATGTCCATTCTGTAATATGGAGACCAGATTTGAGCTGCGTAATCTAGGTGAGGCCTTACTAATGATGTATAAAGCTGTAATATAACCTCTGGACTTCTGTTGCTAACACTTCTTGATATAAATCCCAGTAATCTATTTGCCTTATTACGTACGCTTAGGCATTGCTGTCTTGGTTTAAGGTTGCTGCTTACCATCACCCCCAAGTCCTTCTCGCAATCTGTATGGCTAAGTTCTACGTTATTTAACTTATAAGTGCTTGGGTTATGGACACTCCCGAGCTTCAGAACCTTGCATTTATCTACATTGAACTGCATCTGCCACTTTTCTGACCACGAATTAAGTTTGTCTAAATCTTCCTGAAGTTCTATGACATCTATGTTTGAATCAATTATCCTACCTATCTTCGTGTCGTCGGCGAATTTGCTCATATCACTAGTAATTCCCTCATCAAGGTCATTGATATATATTATAAATAACAATGGGCCTAAGACTGATCCCTGTGGAACACCACTTGTTACAAGTCCCCATTCGGATTTAACCCCATTTATGCACACTCTCTGCTTCCTATTGGTGAGCCATGACTCGATCCATGACAGCACTTTTTCCCCAATGCCATGAGCTGCCACTTTCTTTAACAGTCTCTGGTGCGGTACTCTATCAAAAGCCTTACTAAAGTCTAAATAAACAATATCGAATTCTTTATCGTGATCAACAGCCTACTATCACATACTATCACTACATACTATCATCCCACACTATCGCCACACACACACCATCACTACTATCATCCCACACTATCGCCACACACACACCATCATTACTATCATCCCACACTATCACGCAAGCATTGATCTCATAATCAATATCAACTGCACTCAGGGCTGCAATTTCTACTCATAAAAATAAAAAAATAATAGGAATGTTGCATCATACACGATGCCACGACGGTGCCACAGTCAATACACTAGTCGAACTGTACAGTGCCACAGGAAGCTCTAAACCCGTTAGCATCACCCAACGACCGGGAAATGGGTTAAGCAAATATTTTTGTTAGTGCATTTGGGTTTGAGAAGAACCTGCTTAGTATGGGCCAGTAGCCCTGCTGTAGTGTTCCTCCTTTCTTAAGTTCTTATGAAATCAGATTCGATACCCGGGATCAAGGGCTCTTTACCGGCATCAAGGGCGCCACAGTTATGAGGAACCGAGGGACGCTCAAAAATAGACCAGCCATGACGTTTCGCCAACCAGTGGCTTTATCAGTACAAGGACAAAATGTGAATTATGTCCTGGTGTTGACAAAGCTACTGGTTAGCGAAACTTCTACGAATGAAGATACAGAGATGTTGCACATGTGTCTAATTCTTCATTTTGTCGGTACAGTATACCATTTATGTACATGATGTAATCAGTCCATCAACCTTGAAGAAGAGTCAGTTCCATGGTCTGGAAAGGATGTGCAGCTGAAGCATGAGAAAGGAATCTTAAATACTGAGGAAGGTGAGGTGGGAGATCTTGATGATGTTGCCCAGTGTCTTAATCCTCAACAATTATCAACATACCTGCAGATCGTGCTGAAGGATACACACGAGAAAAACTCTACATACAGCCTTGTTTCTGCTCTGTGTGGAGCTTTACCAAGTCAAGACTTGATAACAAGTGAGCAGGAGGCTTACTGGCCCATACAAGGCAAGTCTTTCTTAAAATTATCCATTGCCACCCCACGTATTTGTCCAAAAGCTACCCAAGTGTTTGCTTCAGTACTCTATTAAGGAAGCTCTACAATAGAGCCTAACATGACAAAGTTCAACACAGAGCGAAATATGACCGGATAAAGTTATACACTAGGTGAAATCTGGCTTGATAAAGCTCTACACAACGATGCATGACTTGATAAAGCTCTACACGACGATGCGTGACTTGATAAAGCTCTATACACAGAATCGTAACTTAAATGATATATACAATACCGACAAATAGATCAATTAGACATGTAGTCACGTCTAATTCATCTACGCAGTTTAGAACATGATTTGTTAAAGCTCTAAACTGAGTGAAACATGGCTGCATAAAGCTCAGCACAGAGCAAACCATAACTTGTTAAAGACCTACACCGAATAAAATTTGGCTTGATAAAGCTCTGCAAAGAGCAAAATACATTTATAAAGCTCTAAGCGGAGAAAAAACCCTTGATGAAGCTTTGTGCAGAGGTGAAACGTGAATTCATAATGCTCGAACGGTGCGAAAATCACAAGCTAAAGCTCTACACAGAGCGAAGCACTACTCGTTAAAGCTTTACACAGAACGAAACATGGAATGATTAAACTCTATAGTATAGAGCTCTACAGAGCGAAACGTGACTTAATTAAGCTCTTCACAGAGAGTAGAGCTCTACAGAGCGAAACATGAAATAAAAAGGCTCTACACAGAAACATGACTAGATGAAGCTCTGCGATGATCAAAACACGGCTTGGAAAAGCTCCTTGCCGAGCAAACATGAAGAGGGAAAGCTCTACACTCAGCGAAGTCTTTCCTTGAGGAATTTATACAGGTGGAAACTCTCCGGAGAGGTGCAAGGCATCTGTCATACAGGTCTTCCTACCTGGATCAGGTCCTGATCAGCCAGGCTGTTACTGCCGGCCGCTGGCAATCCATCCTACAACCACAACCCGGCTGGCCAGGTACTGTCCAGCTCCCTCTTGAAGACAGCCAGGGCGTCTGTTTTGAACCCCCTTCCCACGGGCTTAGCGCTTGCCCCATCTTACATTAACTCTGATTTTTTTAACGGCATTGTCTTGTTGCTGCTGGCGTTGTCATTTTCTTGCAAGTACCTTTGCATTGGCCTTTTTCCCAGGCGTTTGAAACTCGTTGGCCGTATAGCAAATATGTTCCCAAAGTAAAGGTTTGTAGGATAAAACCTCCTATTACAAAGATTAGTGAAGCGACAGTTTCAAAGGCTTGCAGAGTAAAGGCTTGCAGAGTAAAGGCTTGCAGAGTAAAGGCTTGCAGAGTAAAGGCTTGCAGAGTAAAGGCTTGCAGAGTAAAGGCTTGCAGAGTAAAGGCTTGCAGAGTAAAGGCTTGCAGAGTAAAGGCTTGCAGAGTAAAGGCTTGCAGAGTAAAGGCTTGCAGAGTAAAGGCTTGCAGAGTAAAGGCTTGCAGAGTAAAGGCTTGCAGAGTAAAGGCTTGCAGAGTAAAGGCTTGCGTAAAGCTTGCAGAGTAAAGGCTTGCAGAGTAAAGGCTTGCAGAGTAAAGGCTTGCAGAGTAAAGGCTTGCAGAGTAAAGGCTTGCAGAGTAAAGGCTTGCAGAGTAAAGGCTTGCAGAGTAAAGGCTTGCAGAGTAAAGGCTTGTGCAGAGTAAAGGCTTGCAGAGTAAAGGCTTGCAGAGTAAAGGCTTGCAGAGTAAAGGCTTACCAGAGTAAAGGCTTGCAGAGTAAAGGCTTGCAGAGTAAAGGCTTGCAGAGTAAAGGCTTGCAGAGTAAAGGCTTGCAGAGTAAAGGCTTGCAGAGTAAAGGCTTGCAGAGTAAAGGCTTGCAGAGTAAAGGCTTGCAGAGTAAAGGCTTGCAGAGTAAAGGCTTGCAGAGTAAAGGCTTGCAGAGTAAAGGCTTGCAGAGTAAAGGCTTGCAGAGTAAAGGCTTGCAGAGTAAAGGCTTGCAGAGTAAAGGCTTGCAGAGTAAAAGGCTTGCAGAGTAAAGGCTTGCAGAGTAAAGGCTTGCAGAGTAAAGGCTTGCAGAGTAAAGGCTTGCAGAGTAAAGGCTTGCAGAGTAAAGGCTTGCAGAGTAAAGGCTTGCAGAGTAAAGGCTTGCAGAGTAAAGGCTTGCAGAGTAAAGGCTTGCAGAGTAAAGGCTTGCAGAGTAAAGGCTTGCAGAGTAAAGGCTTGCAGAGTAAGGCTTGCAGAGTAAAGGCTTGCAGAGTAAAGGCTTGCAGAGTAAAGGCTTGCAGAGTAAAGGCTTGCAGAGTAAAGGCTTGCAGAGTAAAGGCTTGCAGAGTAAAGGCTTGCAGAGTAAAGGCTTGCAGAGTAAAGGCTTGCAGAGTAAAGGCTTGCAGAGTAAAGGCTTGCAGAGTAAAGGCTTGCAGAGTAAAGGCTTGCAGAGTAAAGGCTTGCAGAGTAAAGGCTTGCAGAGTAAAGGCTTGCAGAGTAAAGGCTTGCAGAGTAAAGGCTTGCAGAGTAAAGGCTTGCAGAGTAAAGGCTTACAGAGTAAAGGCTTGCAGAGTAAAGGCTTGCAGAGTAAAGGCTTGCAGAGTAAAGGCTTGCAGAGTAAAGGCTTGCAGAAAAGGCTTGCAGAGTAAAGGCTTGCAGAGTAAAGGCTTGCAGAGTAAAGGCTTGCAGAGTAAAGGCTTGCAGAGTAAAGGCTTGCAGAGTAAAGGCTTGCAGAGTAAAGGCTTGCAGAGTAAAGGCTTGCAGAGAAAGGCTTCAGAGTAAGGCTTGCAGAGTAAAGGCTTGCAGAGTAAAGGCTTGCAGAGTAAAGGCTTGCAGAGTAAAGGCTTGCAGAGTAAAGGCTTGCAGAGTAAAGGCTTGCAGAGTAAAGGCTTGCAGAGTAAAGGCTTGCAGAGTAAAGGCTTGCAGAGTAAAGGCTTGCAGAGTAAAGGCTTGCAGAGTAAAGGCTTGCAGAGTAAAGGCTTGCAGAGTAAAGGCTTGCAGAGTAAAGGCGTTGCAGAGTAAAGGCTTGCAGAGTAAAGGCTTGCAGAGTAAAGCTTTCAGAGTAAAGGCTTGCAGAGTAAAGGCTTGCAGAGTAAAGGCTTGCAGAGTAAAGGCTTGCAGAGTAAAGGCTTGCAGAGTAAAGGCTTGCAGAGTAAAGGCTTGCAAGAAGTAAAGGCTTGCAGAGTAAAGGCTTGCAGAGTAAAGGCTTGCAGAGTAAAGGCTTGCAGAGTAAAGGCTTGCAGAGTAAAGGCTTGCAGAGTAAAGGCTTGCAGAGTAAAGGCTTGCAGAGTAAAGGCTTGCAGAGTAAAGGCTTGCAGAGTAAAGGCTTGCAGAGTAAAGGCTTGCAGAGTAAAGGCTTGCAGAGTAAAGGCTTACAGAGTAAAGGCTTGCAGAGTAAAGGCTTCAGAGTAAAGGCTTGCAGAGTAAAGGCTTGCAGAGTAAAGGCTTGCAGAGTAAAGGCTTGCAGAGTAAAGGCTTGCAGAGTAAAGGCTTGCAGAGTAAAGGCTTGCAGAGTAAAGGCTTGCAGAGTAAAGGCTTGCAGAGTAAAGGCTTGCAGAGTAAAGGCTTGCAGAGTAAAGGCTTCAGAGTAAAGGCTTGCAGAGTAAAGGCTTGCAGAGTAAAGGCTTGCAGAGTAAAGGCTTGCAGAGTAAAGGCTTGCAGAGTAAAGGCTTGCAGAGTAAAGGCTTGCAGAGTAAAGGCTTGCAGAGTAAAGGCTTGCAGAGTAAAGGCTTGCATGAGTAAAGGCTTGCAGAGTAAAGCTGTAAACTTGCAGAGTAAAGGCTTGCAGAGTAAAGGCTTGCAGAGTAAAGGCTTGCAGAGTAAAGGCTTGCAGAGTAAAGGCTTGCAGAGTAAAGGCTTGCAGAGTAAAGGCGGCTTGTGTTATAAATGGTTGAGAGAACTGACAAGTTGAAGAATGAGACACTTGTGCAGCATTTGGGAATATTTACTAAGGAAACGCGTCAGCCAGTGGCTTCTTCAGTCTAATACAGAGAAGCACGGAGACAGATGAGGAGCTTGAGGTAATCAGTCTCTCAGCCTGGAGTCGATGTGTTCAGTCCATCACTCTTAAAGAACGTATAGCATATGCTCGGAGAAGTGGCTTATATACTGCAGTCAGGTGAGTAGAAGCAGCAGCAGATGGAGTCACCACCAGTGACTGGTGGTGACTGGTGACTGGTGACTGGTGGATAAATCCACCCGTGAAAGTAGGTCATGACTGTAGGTTAGGCAAGCGTAGTAAAATTCCCTGTATCAACATCCCAAGATGTTGCTTATGTGAGACAGATGTGGTGTAAAGGGTCTAGACATAAGAAGATACTGTAGTTAAATTGTATGTATCCTTTCTCCCCTCGATACAGCCTGATAACAAGATAACATTCTGTTCTGTTCTTTTATAGGAAAGATAACGTGATGAGAGAAACGACAGGACAGACTTACAAGCATCAAGGTACCAATGGATAAGGTCAGTAGCCAATGAATGATAAGGTCATCAAGGTTCACCAGTGGAATGACAGGAACGGGGTAAAAACACATATCAATGATAAGAATGATAAGAATGACTGGGCTTGTATTTCGTTTATGCAAGACCATTATCAGTATCATGTAGGTGTATAATCAAGATCAAGGAAACCCTCATCAAGATGAAGGAAAAATTTAAATCAAGAACGACCTTTAAGAATATCAAGTGTGAGTCAGAATACGATCAAATGTGACCTTTAGAAAAATATGACGTTTAATAAGATGAAGTGTGAGCCATACTAAGATCAAGTGTGACCTTCATGTAGATAAAATGTGACCTTTAATAAGATCAAGTGTGAGCCTTACTAAGATCAAGTGTGACCTTCATTTAGATAAAATGTGACCTTTAATAATTTCAAGTGTGAGTTTATATCAAGTGAGGCCTCTAAGATCAAACGTAATTTTTATCAAGATCAAGGAAGGGAGGTAGGGAGAGAGAGAGAAAAAGAGATAGAGAGAAACATGAGCATATCGTCAGCTTATGCAAGATACAGAGATGTGGAATCGAACCTGGGACCAGCAAGGCGCAAGTGCAATGAGGCTAGAGCCACCAACCTGCCAAGACGACTCCGCCGGTCTACCAACGACCCAAGGTAAGTAAATTTTATATATATATACATCTAGGTTTTTCTTCTTTTTCTTAATAGCTCATGTTCTTCTTTATTTCCTCTATTGTCCATGGGGAAGTGGAAAAGAATCTTTCCTCCATAAGTCATGCGTGTCGTATGAGGCGACTAAAATGCCGGGAGCAATGGGCTAGTAACACCTTCTCCTGTATACATTTACTAAAAAAGAGAAGAAGAAAAACTTTATAAAATTGGGATGCTTGAATGTGCGTGGATGTAGTGCAGATGATAAGAAAGAGATGATTGCTGATGTTATGAATGAAAAGAAGTTGGATGTCCTGGCCCTAAGCGAAACAAAGCTGAAGGGGGTAGGCGAGTTTCAATGGGGAGAAATAAATGGGATTAAGTCAGGAGTATCTGAGAGAGTTAGAGCTAAGGAAGGGGTAGCAATAATGTTGAAGGATCAGTTATGGAAGGAGAAGAGGGAATATAAATTGTAAATTCAAGGATTATGTGGATTAAAATAAGGGTTGGATGCGAAAAGTGGGTCATAATAAGCGTGTATGCACCTGGAGAAGAGAGGAGTGTAGAGGAGAGAGAGAGATTTTGGGAGATGTTAGCGAATGTATAGGAACTTTTGAACCAAGTGAGAGGGAAATTGTGGTAATGGACCTAAATGCTAAATTAGGAGAAACATTTAGAGAAGGTGTGAGGTAAGTTTGGGGGGTCAGGTGTAAATGATAATGGGAGCCCTTTGATTGAACTTTTGTATAGAAAGGGGTTTAGTTATAGGTAATACATATTTTAAGAAAAAAGGATAAATAAGAATACAAGATATGATGTAGAGCGCTAATGCCAGTAGTTTGTTGGACTACGTATTGGTAGATAAAAGACTGTTGAGTAGACTTCAGGATGTACATGTTTATAGAGGGGCCACAGATATATCAGATCAATTTTTAGTTGTAGCTACAGTGGGGGTAAAAGGTAGATGGGATTCAAGGAAAATAGAAGCAGCAAGTAAGAGAGAGGTGAAGGTTTATAAACTAAAAGAGGAGGCAGTTAGGGTAAGATATAAAAACTATTGGAGGATAGATGGGCTAGTGAGAGGTAGGCAATGGGGTCGAAGATGTATGGGGTAGGTTTAAGAATGTAGTGTTAGAGTGTTCAGAAGTTTGTGGTTAAAAAAAAAACTTTCATCATCATTCACTCCATCACTGTCTTGCCAGAGGGGTGCTTTACACTACAGTTATCAAACTGCAACATTAACACCCCTCCTTCAGAGTGCCGGCACTGTACTTCCCATCTCCAGGACTCAAGTCCGACCTGCCAGTTTCCGTGAATCCCTTCATAAATGTTACTTTGCTCACACTCCAACAGCACGTCAAGTATTAAAACCATTTGTCTACGTTCACTCCTATCAAATACGCTCACGCATGCTTGCTGGAAGTCCAAGCTCCTCGCACACAAAACCTCCTTTACCCCTCCCTTCAACCTTTCCTAGGCCGACCCCTACCTCTCTCTCTCTCTCTCTCTCTCTATATATATATATATATATATATATATATATATATATATATATATATATATATATATATATATATGTCCCACAATTTACACCAGATGTGGGCCCCATCCTATATATATATATATATATATATATATATATATATATATATATATATATATATATATATATATATATATATATATATATATATATATATAAGGGAGGTCCCCCTGGAACTGTGCTGGGGACCCTAATCTTCATAAAAAAGAATAAACTTACTTCTGGGAAAACTCAAGATTCTCTCCGGAGCTATTTGAATATTGTCTTCTCCTACCTCCCCCTATATTCTATGTTGAGAGACCTTTACCCACCTGCCTGCTGTATCCCAGCAAGTGAACACGTCTCCTGTATCTCCCCAGTTCTTAACAAAATAGGGAATAGCATAAGAGGGTACACATAAAAGTGGGAGCAATGGCTTCAGTTTACTTAATAAAATAAAGAGGAGAGGGAATACACCATATTCTTATGGAGAATTACTTAATATAATAATCGACCAATGAGACTTATTACCAGAGGGAGGTGGGAATGTTACCAGTAACACGTACTTGTACTCACTCTTAATTCGTCAACCAGCTGACCCGAGCTCCGCCCCTACGTGGCTCACTACACACTCGACTGTCCTGAGCTCCTGCTCACAGGCCCAACACAGTCAGCAACTCTGCCCGAATCTCCTCTCTTTAGCTGTTTTCTAGAGCTTATATGGTCCTCAAAGCCCCTTCTCCCTTCTAAACTCCAGGTTTTGGGGTTCACCCCCCGCATGAGGAGTGCACCCGTGTTATGACCTGACGCCTACAGTTATCACACAAAGGGTAAACTTTCGAACAATGGGACCTGAGACGTCCGGCGCCAGGAGTCTTCCACATTTTCTAACACCTCTCTGCCAAGACAAGGGCTGTGACAATTTACACTGGTTGGTGAGGTCAGCCTGTGACGTCAGTTGACCTACATCACATCCACCTTTTCCCCCCAGTTTAAAATATCTGAGAACTAGGACAGTGTGTCCTAAATTATTAGACTATTTTAATCCTAACCCTTCATTCTATTACAATACAAAAACAGATAATATAACATCACGTAGATCAGCATAATCAATAAACCCTAACAGAGGAAACGAATAACAATTGCTCTCTGATGCGAAACCTTCTTATCACCCTTTCCCCTTAAAACTTAGTATCTGGCTCCAGTGCCTTCCTGGCTCCAGTGCCTTCCTGGCTCCAGTGCCTTCCCGTACCTTACTAGAAATAAAGTAGCTTCTGTAGGCATCCTCGCTAATTAACCATTTAGCTAAACCTCTTAAGGTTTTCCCGGCATGGAAAAAAAGCTCAAGCGGTATTATTCCTTCATGTACTTGCAACTGAACCACTAACACACCACAAGGTCGCCTTTTCTGCACCTTCCCGCAACCATTTGCAACAAGGCAGGAATCGCAACCAGGACCCATCATTATCCTATTTCTCGGAACTACAAAAACTTCCCATCCCTCACATGAAACAAATCCTCCTCTGACGGCGAGCCGATTGATGTTTACAGTTCTCCACCTGAAAAGGAAATACATCCTATCTCTATGGTGATCCTCCCAGCAAGGGTAAACTCACGTAATATAAAAACACTGCTGACATAAAATAGATCATCCCCGAAAGTGGAGTTCATTTCGTAAAAGATGCAACCCTCTATTCAGCATTTCTCAAGCTTCACTGGCTAGTAGTAAATAAAAGTTGATTCTTGACGGGAGCAGG
Organism: Cherax destructor; assembly: GCA_009830355.1. Taxonomy (NCBI): domain Eukaryota; kingdom Metazoa; phylum Arthropoda; class Malacostraca; order Decapoda; family Parastacidae; genus Cherax; species Cherax destructor. The sequence continues at coordinate 498 of WNWK01051874.1, read as the reverse complement.
CTATTGACCCAGAGGAAAGCTCTCCCACAAATCAATTGGGCTGGGGGGTGGCAGAAATATGAAGTGGTCGAGGAGGGCAAAAGGGTCCTTGTGTTATACTGCAGTATTCTTGCCATCACACCTCCAAAATCCCGTCTATTGATTCTACTAGAAGAGGGGTTAGCCAGGACTTCTGGCCGACCCTAGCACTTCTTAAATTGGGCCATGTCTCCCTTGTGTGAACTTCGTTGGCGTTGAATGCCCCAGCATCTGGGAACTTTACCCACTCAGCAAGCCGCTTTTTCTTCACCATGACAATACTCCCCAGGCACCAACGCCCCCTTCTTCCGCTCAGCCTCACCCATCAACTTCCACCTCTTCTTCCCAACTTGCTGCTCGCGGTGAAGGGAAGCAAAGCGGCACAGTTGATGGTACTAGAGCTGGCTACCGCTTTTCCTCAAGTCCCCAGGCCCCTTTAAAGCCCTCTGCCGGACCCTTACTGACTTCTTTTCACTTCTG
>WNWK01051873.1:0-12346 GCA_009830355.1 Cherax destructor | reverse complement strand
GGGCTATGTCTGTTTTTTTAGAGGGGGGACGATCCAGTGTCCATGCCCTCTCCATGGGATGTTAAAAGCATGTGATGGGAGCTTCTTGCAGTTCTTGATGAACACGGAGTTCCATGAGTCTGGGCCTGGAGCAGAGTGCATGGGCATGCCATTTATTGCCTTTTCGAAGTCATTTGGCGTCGTGGTGATGTCAGAAAGGCATGCGTCTGTCAAATTCTGTGGCACTCTCATAAAAATTCATTTAGGTTTTCGATTTTCAGTCTGGTTAGGGGCCCTCCAAAAACTGAGTCATAGTGTAGGTGGTAGAAAAATTTGTTTGGTTCAATGAGAGGTGGATGTTGAACATTGTTCATCCCAGACTCCAATGATTGACGTGGTGGCCAGTCTCTCCTGATGTAGTGGCAACCTCTTGCACGACTGTCCCATTTACATAGAAAGCAGCAGTACTTGGTGTATCCGCCCTGCAAGACCATCACAACAGCAACAACCTTTAAGTCACCACAGAACTGCCATTGTGTGGAGTCCAGTTCTTATCTTGGTCACCAATCTTGCATCCAAAATATAGGTGAAATGCCTTTCTAACCATAGAGTTATAAGGAGCTTCTGTGATGCAAAGGTACCTCACCACAAATGTAGCAGAAGTTGTCTGCAATATTCACAAAAACTACGAGGCATCTGAAAGAAGAAAACAACAAACAATTAGAAGATAAGCAGAACAAAATATTCTTTAATTTATCATTACAATACAGAGCATGACAGCTAAGCAGAAGTATTTATATCATTCAGTAGTAAAATAAAATTAATGTAATATGCCTCACATACATATCAATAGCTTGTTCAGTGAATATTTATTATAAGTTTAAAAAAGAGTTTAGCTAAGAAAATCACCAACCTTTCACCTCAGAATATAAACTTGGAACACAACCACCTTGTATGATTTTGGGCTAATGGACACCCCAAAAGGATATGTCGAACAGACACGGGGAAACCCGAAATGCCCCGAGGGGGGCGGGGGCCCTCCATAGGGCCCCTGATGGGGGGAGTGGGGCCCCCGTGCGAAGAGGGGGGAAAAGGGGGCCTCCCCCCGACTTGGTGACAAGAAGAAGGCCAAAACCAAAACCCGGTTTAATAGAATGAAGTTTGTTATTCAGCAGGTCAGACCAGCGTTGTTGCCAACGGGGGGAAAGGTGGGGAAACAACCCCCCTTGGGGTCCGAAAAAAAGAACCCCTTTTGAAACGGGTTTTTTTCAGGTACTGCTGACCGCGAAAGCAGTTTGCCCTGTTTTTCCCTTTACCCCAACATGCCCAAAGGGACCCAAAAAAAAAAATATTTTTATGCTTGCTAAAGATACGGAAAAACCCCAAAAGGTGGATCGAAGAACTGGGGGGGGTGTATAAATTTTACGGATAGCCTGAAAAAGCACAAAGGGGAAAGGGGGAAACGCCCACAAATGGTGACTCAGGCATAGATCAATCGGATAAGTGCCCAAGAATGGCATACAATTCACCCGTAAATATGCTAGCCGAGGGAAATGATGCCCTCGTACAACGCTGCCCGGAAACACTGTTGCGAACCCACGCCATTAGATGACTTTGAACCATGGGGGGTTACTGCGATGGCATGGGAATGAGAACGGAAGTGGTTAGAAAAAAAAAAGCGAACCGCCGTAGGTAGTTGGGCTTTCGCGCAAGGTAAAAAGGGAAAGAACAGACACGGACAGCGGGAACTTCCCAAGGGGGGGGGGGAAAGGGGGAGATGTCACATGAACATATAGAGGGGGGGGGCTGAAGGGAAGACACGGGGAATGAAAGCGAAGAAAAAGGGACGAAGTAAGCGGGGGGGGAAAAAACAAAAAAAAAGAGCGCCTACAAACCCAAAAACCCAATCCTATACATGGAAGGCCCCCGGGGGTAAAGAAGCGAACATAATAGAGAATGAAATTTCCCATCTCGACGATGGGAAAAAGGGGTGGAATGTTGGTTTCCCATAGGGGCTAAAAACCCCGGGGGAAGGGGCGAAAAGCACCAAGGCATATGCGTAACCCCGGGTGATGGATGGGTTTAAAGGGGGGGGAAAAAGGGGGGGGGGAATTTTCCCCTATGTCTGGTACCATAATCGGTTTCGAAAAAATTGGGAAAAAATGTAGGCAAAGGGAAGTTCTACGATCACCCCCCATAAAAAGGATGTGGGGGGGTTTTTTGGGAGGAAAAACCCGGGCCCCCCGTCGCCTTCAGAGAGGTAATGTGGGGTTTTCCCAAAGGGAAACCCTGGGGTAAAAAGGGGGGCCCCGAAAACCTGATTTGTTCACGTTCGGGGAATACGTGAGCCGTAGGGGGTCCAATGGATGATCGGGACCACTGAACGCCCTGTAAACCCAAATTTTTGGATGTTTTTTGCCAAAAAAAAAACCCGTGAGTGGTGGCCCAATCAGAAACCTGGTTGATGGCATGCGGGGGGGAAACTGAAAGAAGGTGACAGTCAGCACCTCAAAAGTTAAAACAAAGCCATCCACATAGAGCATGACCAAAAAGGGGGAGAACAGATGCCAGATTATTTATAGCAAGCAAAAAGAGTGTTGTGCTCAGAACAAAATCCCTGGGGGACACCTTAAACTTGGAAAAATTTCCCGGGGGAGAGTTCATTACTCCCCCCCGGGAAAATGTCTGTCAGTTAAAAAGGGCCCAAAAAGAAGGGTGGGTTCCCTGGGAGGCCTAAGGGGGGGGGGGCCCCAAGATTTTAAAACCCCAAAGGTTTTTCTTTTCCCCGGTCAAAAAAAAAAAGGATAAGGGAATTTTTCCCGAAAAAACTTTACGAATATACGTATCCAAGCGCAGCAAGGGGTCAATGGCAGAACGGCCCTTGGAAGCCATTTGACTAGGGGGGAAAAATATTGTGAGGGCTCTAAATCCCCCCGTCTATTAACTAGATTCCATCCCTTTTCAAATTGCACTGGTAAGATGAGGGGGCGGTAGTGAAGGGGGAACCCGCCCCTAGTACCGGGTTTTTTGAAAAGGGAGGGAAAAATAGCAGACTTCCACGGGTGGGGGAAAAACCCCTTTCCCACCAAAAAAAGGGGGGGGGTGTAAGAGGACAGAAGAGCAGACTGATGTAAATGCTGCGCCCCAAGAATATGTATCCCCTCTGGCCCCTCCCCTGATCGGAAAACAAAAGTTTTTGGGGGCCGTTTTTGGGGAAAGGGGGGCAAAATTTTGGGTTCTTTTTAAAAAAGAAAAATCTAAAAGGGGTTTAACTCGCTGGCAGACTTAGAAAAAAACGAGGGGGATGGGGTGCCCCCGAGAAATGCGGACGAGATGATTACCAATTTCAGTGGCAACCCCAAAAGGGGGGTTTTTTATCACACCAACAACCTGGGAAAAAAAGGAGCCCGGGGGGGGGGAGAATTTACCCCCCTTTCCGCACTTTCTTCCAGACTGCACTCATCGGGGAAGCCAAGGGGCAGAAAAACGTAACCCGCCAGCAAGTGCGTTTAGCATCCCTATGACACGGCGAGCAATAGCTTTTTCTTCTTTAAATAAAAGGGTCTCTCTGTGGTTTGTTATACCATTCCCTTCCCCCCTGCAGCGCGTTTCAAACGCCCCGCCCAAAAAATGGAACCACCGGCACGCACTTTTTTGGGGGTTTTCCCCCAGGGGAATAAAAAAGTGGGTTAAAAAAGGGGGAAAAAAAAAAATGTAAACCCTTTGGAGGAGGGGTGGGGGAACCCCCATGGGGAAAAGTGGGAAAAGGGAAAATTTGCCCTAAAATTTGGGGCCCGGTGGGCTATGAGGGGGTGGAGAAAACAAAGGGGGTTTTTTGGATAAGGGGAAAGGTCGCTGTCATGTAAGCCCCGGGGGGACAGACCAGGTAAAAATCAAGGACAGTTGATGAAGAGCAGATGGAAAGACGATGCAGGAAAAAAAAATGATTCGGGGGTAAAAAAGGGTGGGGGAATTTTATTTAAAACATGGAGGGGGAAAAGAAGCAAAAATGCCTAACTGAATGCCACGGGGGTCACAGTGCGACTCCCCCCAGAAAAAATGGTGCGCGTTAAAACCCCCGGAAAAAGAAGGGGGGCGGGGGAAAAAACCAGAAAATAACATCTGGGATGACAATCCCCGGGGAAAGGGGGGAAGATAAAAGGGGAAAAGAGTGTATACCACTTATTCAAGGGGGAACCTTTTTAAAGAAAAGGGAAAAAGGGGACTAGAGCGCGGTATGGAACACCGGGGGCTTTAAAGGAGAGCACTTTTTTAAAAAAGGGCCCTGGGAAAAAAGGGGTCCGATGAATAAAAAAATTTTACCTAAAGGGGTGATAACAGTGGATTGAAATTTTGGGGGTTTTTGCAAACAGACCCCAAAAAGGGAAAACTGGGGGAGCAACACCTAAAGCTCACCCCTGTTCCCCCCCGGGGGCCCCGGATTTTCCCACTGCAAATAAATTTTATGGAGAAAAAAGGGAAAAAAGGGAGTGAGAGGAAGCAGGAGGGGGGGTTTAAAAAAATCCAGGGGGTGGAGGCACCCGGGAAAACCTGTAATCAGAGGGGGAGGGGGAAAGTTGTAAAGGGAAAAAGGGGGGGGTTGGGGGAAGAAAAAGAGAGGGGAACCTCAGATGGAGAAATTGTCCCCCCTCGGCCCGTTTGAAATATTTTCCCCTCCCCAAATTTTTTTGGGAAATAAAAGATGCAAAAAAGGGGAGACTACATTAGAAAGGGAAAAAAAACTATGGGGGGCCCCATAAAACTGTACTAAAGTAGAGGACGAGGAGGGGGGGAAGGGGAACTGTCGTAGGGACTTGAGAGGGGAAAAAGGGGGTAAAAGGGGGGTGTATGAGGAGGGGGGGTGAACCCCCCCCACGTTACAAAGTAGTCGGAGGCGAAGAACCTGGAAAAGGGGGGGTTTTTTCGGGCTTATAAGAGGGGGGGCTGGGGTTTTAAGGTGTAGGACGAGGGTGTGATTTGGAACTGGGAAAAAGGAATAGGGGGAAGGAGTGTGGGGGGGAGGGGCCGAGGTAGGGACCTCGGAGCCAAAAACATAAAAAGGGTTTGAGACGGGGGGACGGAGGATGAGGCGACCACAGAGGGCCTAATTTGGGGGCCCCCAAAAAGGGGGGCGACGTTTAGCAATGCGGGAAAAAGAAATACGGGGAAGTTTCCCTTGAAGGCGAAGATGAGGGCAGCCATAGCATAGGAAAGCCTTCCCCTCTTTGAGAAAACGGTTTCCCGCTCATTCAGGAAAAAACCCGAAAACCCGGGGAGAATATAAAGGATTTCCCCAAAAAAGTTAAGGAAAAAAGGGGGGTGAGTACAAAAAAGAACTGGCATGGTCGTCAGCACCACAGATTTTGGGGATTCGGCCATGCAGTCTTCGCTTATTTTTTTGGGGGGACAAAAGTGTAAACAAGGATGGGGGGTTCTTGGGGCCGCTGTAAAAAAGTCATCACCCATGTCGGGAAAAATTTCCCTTTGGACAATGGTGTGGGGCAAAATAACAGAACCACAACAAGAATTGGGGGGAAAGGTGTTTTGTCAATGGGCGGGTGTAGTGTCAATTCGAAAAAAGAAAAAACCCCAGCTTGGCCAGCATTCGGGGCCGTGATGATCCAGGCCCTTTTTAGGGGAAATGGATGTCTTTACCAACATGGCGTAACAAGCCCTTTCATGGTCTGAAAGATAAAAGGGGGTTAAAGGGCAGTCGGGCCAGAGTAAAAAAAACGTCCATTGGGGAGTTTGAAACAGAGAGTTTAAGGGGGGGCGTGGCGAGTTTTGGGGGGGTTTTTTGGAAGGGGAAAAGGGAAGGGGGGGTTTTTTAAAAACATGTGTGGGTCTTGGTCGTTTTTTTTGGGACCGGGGGGGGTCCGATGGGGGGGGGGGGATTCGAAAATTGCCGCACCTCGAGGGGGGAAACCGGGGAAAAAAAAGGGCAGAGAAGAAGGGAAAGGGCAGACGTATCGAAAGGGGGGTCAGGACCCTGGTACCTGAAGCAGGTGCGAACCAGCACCAGCAAGAGGTACAGGGGCCAGAGGGTTTCCCAAAAAATCATCCGTTAACGAGGCAGGGTCAGTACTGGGTGCGGTATCAGGAAGGGGGCCCCCGGGGGGTGGGTTCATGGATTGGGTCAGCCATGGTTAGGTTACTTCTTTCTTTTTATTTTTAAAAAAAAAAAAAAAGAAAAAAAAAAATAAAAATAAAAAAAAAAAAAAAAAGGGGGGAAAGGGAGGGAAAAGCTCCTAGGAGGGGAAAGAAAGGGAAAAAACCCCCCCCGTGCCCCCGAGGACCTCAAACCCAAAATGGTGCAGATGCAACATGGAACCCGTGCCCTAAACCCTTCAAGCCCGTAAAACCCCCAAAAACCCGGGGGGGCAAAAACCCCCCCTCCACCGGGCCCTCTCCCGGGGGGCAAAAAGAGGGGGGCCGGATATCCCCAAAAACATCCCCCCTTTGGCCACCACCCCCGGGAAACCCCCAAAGGGGGCCCCCGTGCCCGAAAAAAACCCAAAAGGGCCCCCCCCGGGGGGCCGGAGAAAGGGGGGGGACATCCCCCCCCCCGATCCCAATTTGGCAAACCCCCAACCCCCGCCAAGGACCCCAACGGTGGGATGGACCAAAATTCCCTTCCCCCTACCTAGGAACCAGGGGAAAAACCCAGGAAAAAAGCTCCCAAAGGGGAAAAAAGGGGAAGGGGAAAAAAAGGGGGGGGTGGGGAGGGGGAGGAGGAAAGGGAAAAAAGGGGGGGTGGGGGGAAAATGGGAAAAAGGGAGGGGGGGGGGGGGTAATTTTTGGGTTTAGTCTGAGGGGAAAAAAATCAAGAGGTCCAATTCCCCAACCGATAACCTCTTTACGACAAAAGGGCCCCCCTTTTAAAACTCGTGCCAGTAATGTTTTTAAACTTCTATTCCTTTAACCAGAAAATTTGGTTTTTGCCGGGGGGGCTTAGTAAACAATGATGTTATCCCCGCACAGTATTTTTTTATGTCAGGGCAAAAAAAAAGCCCCAAAAAAATTCCCCAAAAAGCAAAATCTCTTCGACAGTTTTGATGATGTGAAAGGGAAAAGTCAATGGGGGTGGGTATTAACTTGAGGAGGTTTGGGGGTTTTTTTTGGGCATGAAAGGGGTTTCCTGTAATTTGAGCTTGTGATGGAGTTGATAGTTTCCTTTCGTTGTGTAAATCGGGGTTTAAGGTTTGCAGCTTGGGGAAAACCTAGGTAATAATTCCATACCTTTTTTTAGGTAAGTGACATAAAAAAAAAAAGGGTTTGGGGGAAAAGAATTTCAAAAAAAAATTTTAAAATTGTGATATTTTTTTTTAAATGAGATTAAAAATGGGTTTAAAATTTTTTTCTCTTTTTTTTTCAAAAAATCACAAAAAAAAAAAACTCACCCCTTTTTTTTCCCTTTCAGATTCAAATTTTTTTTTTCTTGTGAAGTTAGTTTTTTCCCCGTTTTTTTTTTTTTCCCAATATTATGATTAATTTATTTGTTTTAAATCTGAAATTCCCTTTTTTAAATTTTAACTCCATGTTTTTTAAAAGTCAATGTGTAAAAAAGACTCAGATCTGGGTTTCAATAATTTTTTAAATTGGGAAACCAATTTCCTGCCATTTCCTATAACTCATCAAAAATTTTTTTATTCACCACGAATTTAATATTAATACCAGTGTACAATAATTTTATTTTTAAAAATTTCCCCGGAGAATGGGGTGTCACCAAGAGTGTAAGCAGGTTTTCAGTCCGTCGCCTCACCCTCGACTTTCGAACAAGGGGAAAGAAGCCATTAACCCCGCCCAAAAGGTCGGTTATTTATTTAAAAAAGGAATATAATCCCAAAAAAGTTGGGAAAGTAACTTATGTTCCTAAAATTGGGATCTTTTAAAAAACCCTTCCCCAAAAACCGTTTTCTGGACTCAATTAAAAATAAAAATAAATGAGTTCTGGGGGGAAAGTGGAATTTTGGGGAATCAGTCCTTCTTCATGAAGGCCTTGAATTTTTTTTCCCTGATAGAAGGTGCTCAGTCCCCTTTGCCTTAAAAAGGGGTTCACTTTCTCAGCCCCCAAAAACAAAAATGTTCAGCCCCCCCAAAAAATTGGTACCGGGATTCAATCCTCAGGCTTTTTTTGAAAGTGTTGAGTCCCTTTTCTTTTATAAGAGGCCAGTCAACCAAAAATCGTGTGCAGAACTCAGCCTTGATGGGAAAATAAACACAAATGCAGTATAATAGGGTCCTATTCTGCATTATTCCATCAGTTTTTTTTTTTTAAAATTTTTTTCTACAGTGACCTTTGAAAAGGGGTTAACTTCCTCAGCCTTGGTAAAAGGTATTTCCCCCTTTTGGGCATGATATGAGGTGTTCTATTAACTTGAATCTTTTTTGACTGACCCCAAAGGAAAAAAAGGGTGAACAATTTCTATCAAAATTGAATGAATGAAAACCTAAAAAATGCTCTGAGACTAAGTACTTTGTCTTCCTGGGGCTCTTAATAAAAAATACTCAGGACATACAAGTGCTTTTTTTTTTAAAAAAAATAGTCTTTCGAATAGGTAAAACTTGCGTTTTTTGGGTTAAATAGCAAACGAAAATTTTTTGCTTTTTTATTATTATTCTCCCCATCCTTCATGGAAACTGCTGACATGTCCCCCTCCCAAATATCGGAAAACATTACCCCCCTCCATACTCCCTCCAATCTGATATCTAATCTTTTGTCACCTAATCTTTTTTTTATCCTCATCACCTTACTCTTTCCTATATTCCTTTTTAATTTTTTCTTTTTCAAAACCTACCAAATTCATCCACCAACCCTAAATTTTTTTTCAGAATCTCCCAAAAACCAAATGTCATCAGCAAAAAGCAACTGTGACAACTCCCCCTTTTTATTTGATTCTTTTTCTTTTAACCTCAGATAAAAGACCTGCGCATTCACTTCTCTTACAACCCCATCTATAAATATATTGAAAAACCCCGGTGACATCACACATCCTTGTCTAAGGCCTACTTTTACTGGGGAAAAAATCTCCCCCTCCTACACCTCTAACCTGGGGCCTCATTATCCTCCCTAAAAGCTCTTCACTGCTTTCAGTAACCCCTCCTATTCCATAAACCCGCAACATCTGCCCATTACCCCCCCATCCACCCCATCATACTCTTTTCCAAATCCAAAAACCCCACAAAAACCTCTTTCCCTTATCTAAATACTGTTCACCTATGTGTTTCACTGTAAACATTTTTGGTCTACCCCCCTCCCTTTCCCTTCCCCCTTGTTCATCTGCTATCCCCTCCGTCTTACTCTTAATTATTTCAATAATAACTCTACCATACACTTTACTTGGTATACTCAACAGACTTATTCCCCCCCCAATTTTTTGGCTCTTTGTACCCCCTTTTTAAAAACAAAGGGGCAATACAAACCTCTCCCTAGGACCTTACCCCCCTTTCCAAAATTTATTAAATAATAGCACCAACCACTCCAAAACCATATCCCCACCTGCTTTTAACATTTCTTCTTTTTTCCCATCAATCCCAGCTGCCTTTCCCCCTTTCATTCTACCCACTGCCTCACGAACAATAACCTCGCAAAATCATTCTGAACGTAACAAAAAAAATATATTTCATTGTGTTTGTTTATTTTTAAATTTTTGTAAACTTACCTTAAAAAATATTTAGTTGGATTTTGGCTAAATTAAATTGCGCTTATTTTAATAAGGTTAGGGAAATTTTTGGGTTCTTTTTTTTTTCAAAAAGATTAATTTTTCATTAACATAAATTATAAAAATATATCTTTAAACGTATAAAGAAAATTTTAGAAAGGACTGAATTTTTTAAAAGATTTCTTGCTAATTGACCAGTTTTTTCTATTCGGCACAATTTTTTTGTAATAAATAAATTTATAGGTAGCAACAACGACAACACTAATAATAATAATAATAATAATAATAATAATAATAAATTTCAGACACACCACAATTATTTATAATTTTAGTATTTCACGGGTAAAAAAAGATTTATATATTTACTTATTTACTGTAGTTATTTCCCAAAATTTTTAAAGGTTCTTAGTCTTGTCTGCCTAAAATATTTTGATAGCTAAAAAGGAGTTTCAAAAAAAAAAACTCAGCTTAAATACTAAAAAAATTTTTTATTTTTTTGTCTTGGTTGAAGGAGGAATTTTTATTTCTCGGATAAAAAATTTAAAAAAAAAACTGAAAGTACGCTTGGATAAGTATAACAATGTGAGGTGGTTGGAGTTAGTAAAGGGGAAACAGGTTACCAGCAGTGAAAAACAACTGCCGTTACAAGTGGGTAGAAGTTTCTAGTAAAGGAATAAAAAATCAAAATAAAAGGGAAAGGGTTTAAAAAAGAAATTTGAAGGTAGGAAAACGCTTTCTGTTTTAGGACAATGTACTTAAATAGTCAATGAGGTTAAAGGGGCCACTATCTCCTCTACTAATAAAGATAGGGGTTCCCTTTTGGTCGGAGACTCACACTTAAGATATAAAAAAGGGCTTTCTGTAACATAGGGTGGTGGGGCAGCGTGTGTTTCCGTAGTAGCTGGTGTTGGTAACTTAGTTAATAGGTTGGATAACATTAGGTATCTTTCCCCAGTGCTAGTGGAAACGATATTGAAAATGGGCAGGTTTTCAGGCATAGGCATAGTAGGGTGCGACCTGGTGTAATGGGATTACAGAGGGGCAAACAAAACTCAAAAAATAGTATATGACTTGCAAAAGCAGAAGCCCGAGAATACACAATGTCAACCAGCGGCCCCGGGCAAGTCTGCCCGTTCACTTGGCAAAATAAACCACGTTGCTTCAGCTTTGGCGGGGGCCTGTGATTGGCTAATGAACCAAGGGACTAAATTTTGGAATGGTCGGAGGCAGCTTATACGGGGGAGTGACATCGCCAAAAAATTTTAACATACCACAACATGCACAGCAGGGAGAGGAGCTAATAGTTAAATAACATTTTGCCTAGGAAAGGAGTCGGCAATGAATGTATGCCCAGGGGAAAAAGGTTTTAAATTCTTTAGAAAGGTACCAAAAAAACTTGCAATCCCCTTTATCCATAACTGGGGCAAAATTTTATGGCAAAAATGAAAATATGCAAGGGATGGGGTGCATCTGTCTGGGACAGGGGGTTTTAACATTAGCCAACTCTTTTTGAGGGGGCCGTTACTGAGCTGTCTAGGATTTTTTAAACTGATAAGATAGAGGAGGGTATGTATGGGAAACAAATAGGTTACGTGTAAGTGATGAAAGAGGCAAAAATTGCCAGGATACCTGAATGCAATGGAACTGGTCAATAAAAGAGACAGTAGAGGGCAGCAAGTGTTTTAACTCACATAAGGTTTACTATACCAATATTAGGGGTGAAAAGATGTAAGATGATGAGCTAAGATTAAATTTTTATGTACAGGAAGCATTGACATTATTACTATGACAAAGACCGAGTTCAACCCCGAAAATTTGGGAAAAGTCTTCTGAATGTAATGTACAAGGCTATAAATTATTCCACACTGATATGGTCAACAGGGGATGGTGGAGTAGCGATGTTTGTCAAAGATAAATTTGACTGTTTCATTAGACAAGATATAAAAAGTGGAGGGGCGGAAAAATATAATTTTGGGATTTACAGCCCCCATCCTTGATAGGCAACGTCGCCAACTTCTTTGGGGCTAAATTCTAAGGCATCTAGATACGAAAATGTTGTGTTAATGGGAGAGTTTAATTTTAGACCCTCTTAAAGATCAGTTTGACCGGCCCTTTTTCCCCCTTTAAGTACCCCCACAAATTTGCTGTCTCCCGTCGTGTTTCCCCGCCCATTTCTTTGATGATGTTTTCAATCTCTCGTTTTCATCCTGCCGTCTTTCATTATGTGTTCTCCTTCGCTCTCCAAAACCCCGTGAATAAAAACTGTTTTTCCCCCCCCCATTGCCTTTTTTTTTGGCCCCTGGGGCCCCTTTAACTCTTGGTAGCATTCGTATAATGTTTCCTTTCGGACATTTGATTTCAGAGACGTTTTTGCCAACCAGTGACATTATCAACAAAAAATGTCTTTTTTTTTTCTTTTGTCCCAAAAAACCCCAAAAATAACATTTTTTCTAAGATCACCTTAATGTATTTTTATTCATCAATGGGAGTAAAAAACCCCGGGGGGACGGGAGTCATCCCTGGGACTACAGTCAACTGCTACATCTTCGTCGAAACAGAATAATACAAACAACTTGCTTCCCAGGTACTGAACTGTGCTTCCCCCAGGTACTTTTTTTATGAGGAAGGGGTCTTTTTTAGTCACTTCCTGGGCAATTGGGCAAATTATGCTCAACTTGGGTTGCGTGGGGCTAGCATCAACAGCC
>WNWK01051872.1:0-12347 GCA_009830355.1 Cherax destructor | reverse complement strand
GGACCAGGCCTCATTTGGGATTTTTAAATTTAAAGTATATAAAATATGGGGGGTGGTAGGAGAAAATTAAACAGTTTCAGGGAGAACTTTGATTTTTCCCCTGAAGCAAGTTTTTCTTTTCTGAGGATGGGGAGCCCCCGGACAGTTCCAGAGGTGGAATTCCTATTATATATATATATATATATATATATATATATATATAATAAAAATTTTTTATAAATTAAAATATAAAATAAAGGGGCCCGAATTTTCCCTTGTAACCCCCCAAAGGGGTATAAATTAAAATAATTTTTTATAAATATTAAATATATATATATATATATATATATATATATATATATATATATATATATATATATCAATAACAACACTGCGCTAGCCGGGGGTTCCCCCAAATTTTAAAAATTGTCCCATCAGGGAGCGAGAACTGCATGTTGCCTTTACCCACAGGCCCCCCAATTTTACAAGAACCAAGCACACAGCACAGAGTTGGGTGTTTTCCCTTTTGCCCGGGAGGACATAGGGAGGTGTGGGAGCCCAACCCAATTTTATTCTCATCCCGGTGTTTTTAGCCAGGGTTCGAACCCATGTTGTCAAAAATTCTTCATCTGTGAACTTTAGGGTAAATAAGCAAAAAACACACACACATTTTTTCCTAACAGGGTTTTGGGGAAAGTATTTCTTCAGTCACAGAGTTGTCAGGAAGTGGAATAGTCTGTGGAGGATGTAGTGGAGGCGGGAAACCATACATAGCTTTAAGAAGAGGTATGATGAAGCTCATGTGTAGCAGAGAGAGTGACCCAGTAGCGGCCAGTGAAGAGGCGGAGCCACGAGCTGTGATTCGACCCCTGCAACCACAATTAGGTGAGTACACACACACACAAAAACACACACACACACAACACAACACAACAACACACACACACACACACACTCACACACACACACACACACACCTCACACACACGCCCGATGGCATGGTGGCTAGCGCTCTTGCTTCACGCACGGAGGGCCTGGGTTCATTTCCGGCGGGGCCGAAACATTTCGAAGTGTTTCCTACACACACACACACACACAATACACACACACAACACACACACACACACACACAACACACACACACACACAAACACATAAACAACAGGCCTAGTGTCTAATCGACATGTGCCTCAGGACAAAATGAGACCTAACACACACACACACACACACACACACACACACACACATGGTGCGTGGTGAGGTATCACAGTGGGCGCCTGTGACGAGCGGTGTACCGCAGGGGTCAGTCCTAGGACCAGTGTTATTCCTGGTATATATAAATGACATGACGGACGGGATAGACTCAGAAGTGTTCTGTTCGCGGATGATGTGAAAATAATGAGGAGAATCACATCGGAAGAGGACCAGGCAGGGCTGCAAACAGACCTGGACAAACTTGACATCTGGTCTAGCAACTGGCTTCTCGAATTCAATCCCACCAAATGCAAAGTCATGAGGATCGGAGAAGGGCAAAGAAGACCGCTGACAGAGTACAGGCTAGGCGGACAAAGGCTACAAACCTCGGCAAAGGAGAAAGCCCTTTGGAGTGAGTATAACGCCAAGCACGTCTCCTGAGGCACACATCAACCAGATAACTGCGGCAGCATATGGGCGACTGGCAAACCTAAGATTAGCGTTCCGTTACCTTAACAAGGAATCGTTCAAGACACTGTACACCGTGTACGTCAGGCCCATACTAGAATATGCAGCACCAGTCTGGAACCCACACCTGGTCAAGCACGTAAAGAAACTAGAAAAAGTGCAAAGGTTTGCGACAAGGTTAGTTCCACAACTCAGGGGTCTGTACTATGAAGAAAGGTTGAGGGAATAGGACTAACAACACTGGAGGAAAGAAGGGTCAGAGGAGACATGATAACGACATACAAAATACTGCGGGGAATTGACAAGGTAGACAGTGACAGGATGTTTCAGAGAGGGAACACAGAAACAAGGGGACACAACTGGAAGCTGAAGACTCAGATGAGTCAAAGGGATGTTAGGAAGCATTTCTTCAGCCACAGAGTAGTCAGGAAATGGAATAGTTTAGAGAAAGATATAGTGGAGGCAGGAACCATCATTAGTTTTAAGACGAGGTATGATAAACCCTCATGGAGCAGGGAGAGCAGAGACCCAGTAGCGGACAGCGAAGAGGTGGGGCCAGGAGCTGAGTCTCGACCCCTGCAACCACAATTAGGTGAGTACAATTAGGTGAGTACAATTAGGTGAGTACAACACACACACACACACACACACACAAACACACACACACACACAAATACACACAACACACACACACACACACAAACACACACACATAAACACACACACACAACACACACACACACAAACAAACACACACACACACAAACACAAACAACACACACAACCACCTTCAGATGTTCCCCAACCTGGACAACCCCAATGCAACCAAACAATCTAAACCAAAACACACATGCCATACCCAACACTTCCACCCACCTCATTACAAACTCCACCTTCACACCAACCACCCATAGTTCCTCATCAGGTCTCCCACTTTCCCAACCCCAACATACCCCCCAGACTACGGTTTTAGAAAAGAAGTTGAAGGTTTGGTATACAAATGCAGATGTTATAACAAATAAATGTGAGGAGTGGCATGAAAGAATAAAGGAGACATCCCCAGACATAATAGCACTCACAGAAACGAAACTCACCAGGATAACAGATGCAATCTTTCCACCCGGATATCAAATCCTCAGGAAAGATAGAGGGAGCAGAGGGGGAGGAGTTGCACTGCTCATTAAGAACCGGTGGGGATTTGAGGAAGTGGAAGGAATGGATGGAATGGGCGAAAGGGACTACATAGTAGGAACAATTCAGTCTGAGAGCCATAAGGTGGTAATTGCTGTAATGTACAACCCGCCACAGAACTGCAGGAGGCCAAGAGAAGAATACGACAAGAGCAACAGAGCAATGGTAGACACACTAGCCGAGGTGGCCAGAAGAGCCCACATGGGGAGAGCAAAGTTACTAGTTATGGGTGATTTTAATCACAAGGAGATTGATTGGGAAAACCTAGAGCCCCATGGGGGTCCTGAATCATGGAGAGCCAAGATGATGGATGTGGTACTGGAAAACCTCATGCATCAACATGTTAGAGACACTACCAGAGAGAGAGGTGGGGATGATCCAGCAAGACTGGACCTAGTATTCACCTTGAGTAGTTCGGACATCGAGGATATCACGTATGAAAGGCCCCTTGGAGCTAGTGATCATTTGGTTCTGTGTTTTGATTATATAGTTGAGCTACAAGTGGAGAGGGGAGCTGGAATAGAAAGGGAGAAACGTAACTACAAAAGGGGGGACTACACAGGCATGAGGAACTTCCTACAAGACGTTCAGTGGGAGAGAGAATTGGCAGGAAAACCAGTAAAAGAAATGATGGAATATGTGACAACCAAATGCAAAGAGGCAGAGGAGAGGTTTGTCCCCAAGGGAAACAGAAGTAATGGGAAGACCAGAACGAGTCCTTGGTTCACCCAGAGGTGTAGGGAGGCAAAAAGTAAGTGTAATAGAGAATGGAAAAAGTACAGAAGACAAAGGACCCAGGAAAATAAAGAGATTAGCCGAAGAGCCAGAAACGAATATGCACAGGTAAGAAGGGAGTCTCAGCAACAATACGAAAATGATATAGTATCAAAAGTCAAGTCTGACCCGAAGCTGTTGTATAGCCACATCAGGAGGAAAACAACAGTCAAGGACCAGGTAATCAGGCTGAGAAGGAAGGTGGGGAGTTCACAAAAAACGACCAAGAGGTATGTGAGGAGCTCAACATGAGATTTAAAGAAGTATTTACAGAGGAGACAGGAAGGACTCCAGGAATTCAGAATAGGGAGGTATACCAACAAGTGCTGGATGAAATACACACAATGTGAACTCGATACCTCAAAAGCTGTGGGACCTGACAACATTTCTCCATGGGTCCTTAGAGAGGGAGCAGAGATGTTGTGTGTGCCACTAACACAAATCTTCAACACATCCATTGAAACTGGGAAACTACCTGAGGTGTGGAAGATGGCAAATGTAGTCCCAATTTTTAAGAAAGGAGACAGACACGAGGCATTAAACTACAGACCTGTGTAACTGACGTGTATAGTATGCAAAGTCATGGAGAAGATCATCAGGAGGAGAGTGGTGGAGCACCTAGAAAGACACAAGCTTATAAACGACAACCAGCACGGTTTCAGGGAAGGAAAATCCTGTGTCACAATCCTACTGGAGTTTTATGACAAGGTAACAGAATTAAGACACGAGAGAGAGGGGTGGATAGACTGCATTTTCTTGGACTGCAAGAAGGCGTTCGACACAGTTCCTCACAAGAGGTTAATGCAAAAGCTAAAGGATCAGGCACACGTAACAGGAAAGGCACTGCAATGGATCAGAGAATATCTGACAGGGAGGCAACAACGAGTCATGGTACGTGACGAGATGTCAGAGTGGGCACCTGTGACGAGTGGGGTTCCACAAGGGTCAGTCCTGGGACCGGTATATGTGAATGACATAACGGAAGGGATAGACTCAGAAGTGTCCCTGTTTGCAGATGATGTGAAGTTAATGAGAAGAATTATATCAGTCGAGGATCAGGCAGGACTACAAAGAGACCTGGACAGGCTACAAGCCTGGTCCAGTAACTGGCTCCTTGAATTTAACCCTGCCAAATGTAAAGTCATGAAGATCGGGGAAGGGCAAAGAAGACCGCAGACAGAGTATAGTCTAGGTGGCCAAAGACTGCAAACCTCACTCAAGGAAAAGATCTTGGGGTGAGATAATACCGAGACATCTCCTGAGGCACACATCAATCAGATAACTGCTGCAGCATACGGGCGTCTGGCAAACCTAAGAATAGCGTTCCAATACCTCACTAAGGAATCATTCAAGACTCTGTATACCATATACGTCAGGCCCATACTGGAGTATGCAGCACCAGTTTGGAACCCACACCTGGTCAAGCACGTCAAGAAATTAGAGAAAGTGCAAAGGTTTGCAACAAGACTAGTCCCAGAGCTAAGGGGATTGTCCTACGAAGAAAGGTTAAGGGAAATCGGCCTGACGACACTAGAGGACAGGAGGGTTAGGGCAGACATGATAACAACATATAAAATACTGCGAGGAATAGATAAGGTGGACAGAGACAAAATGTTCCAGAGAGGGGACACAGAAACAAGAGGTCACAGTTGGAAGTTGAAGACTCCTATGAGTCAAAGGGATGTTAGGAAGTATTTCTTCAGTCATAGAGTTGTCAGGAAGTGGAATAGCACACACACACACACACACACACACACACACACACACACACACACACACACACACACACACACACACACACACACACACACACACACACACACAACACACACAACACACACACAACAACACACACACACACACACACAACCACACACACAACACACACAACACAGCACAAACACACACTACACAACTACACAACACACACACCACAACATACACACACCACACAACACAAACACACACACACACACACACACTTACACACATCACATGACACACACACACACACACAACATACATACACACACACACAGCAGCACACAGCAGCACACACACACACACACACACACACACACACACAACAGCACACACTACACACACATTACACACACACACACACACAACACACACACACACACACACAACACACACACACAACACACACACACACACACACACACACACACAACATACACACACACACACACACACACAACAGAACACACACACACACACACACACACATTCCTTAACAAGGGTATAACAAGCAACTCTAACTGGGCAATTAAGAGATGGGTGACGTCAGAAGACCCTTGGTTAAGAGTATCGTGTGTAGGCAGACTGGTGTTAACACTACCACCTTTGTTCACTCTGTACCAATTGCCTGGGATTATGTGTACTGTCTCAAGTGTGGTAGGAAGGCAGGCAGGCAGGCAGGCAGGCAGGCAGGCAGGCAGGCAGGCAGGCAGGCAGGCAGGCAGGCAGGCAGGCAGGCAGGCAGGAAGGAAGGCAGGGAGGAAGGCAGGCAGGCAGGCAGGCAGGCAGGCAGGAAGGAAGGCAGGGAGGAAGGCAGGAAGGCAGGCAGGCAGGCAGGCAGGCAGGCAGGCAGGCAGGCAGGCAGGCAGGCAGGCAGGCAGGTAAGAAGATAGGTATATTGTGGAGATAGTCTTTACAACACACACACTGAATGCTAAGAACAGCATTCCGACATAATAAGGAATCGTTCAAGACTCTGTATACCATATACGTCAGGCCCATACTGGAGTATGCAGCACCAGTTTGGAACCCACACCTGGTCAAGCACGTCATGAAATTAGAGAAAGTGCTAAGGTTTGCAACAAGACTAGTCCCAGAGCTAAGGGGATTATCCTACGAGGAGAGGTTAAGGGAAATAGGCTTGACGACACTGGAGGAGAGGAGGGTTAGAGGAGACATGATAACGACATACAAAATACTGAGAGGAACTGACAAGGTTGACAGAGACAAGAATGTTCAAGAGATGTGACACAACAACAAGGGGTCACAACAACAAGGGGTCACAACAATAAGGGGACACAGCAACAAGGGGACACAACAAAAAGGGGACACAACAACAAGGGGACACAACAACAAGGGGACACAACAACAAGGGGACACAACAAGGGGACACAGCAACAAGGGGTCACAACAAGAGGACACAGCAACAAGGGGTCACAACAACAAGGGGACACAGCAACAAGGGGACACAGCAACAAGGGGACACAGCAACAAGGGGACACAGCAACAAGGGGACACAGCAACAAGGGGACACAGCAACAAGGGGTCACAACAACAAGGGGACACAACAACAAGGGGACACAGCAACAAGGGGTCACAACAACAAGGGGACACAGCAACAAAGCTGTGGACCCACCTGGAAGACAGTTGGCCCCTGGGGACCACATGGCCCACCTGGAACCCACACTGGGAGACAGGACTACAAGTGTGCCACCTGTTACCAGATGACAGTATGTGACTGAGGACGACAACCACCTGTACCAGATGACAGTATGTGACTGAGGACTGACAAGTTACCACCTGTTACCAGATGACAGTATGTGACTGAGGACTGACAAGTGTGCCACCTGTTACCAGATGACAGTATGTGACTGAGACTGACAAGTGTGCCACCTGTTACAGATGACAGTATGTGACTGAGGACTGACAAGTGCCACCTGTTACCAGATGACAGTATGGACTGAGGACTGACAAGTGTGCCACCTGTTACCAGATGACAGTATGTGACTGAGGACTGACAAGTTACCACCTGTTACCAGATGACAGTATGTGACTGAGGACTGACAAGTGTGCCACCTGTTACCAGATGACAGTATGTGACTGAGGACTGACAAGTGTACCACCTGTTACCAGATGACAGTATGTGACTGAGGACTGACAAGTCTACCACCTGTTACCAGATGACAGTATGTGACTGAGGACTGACAAGTGTGCCACCTGTTACCAGATGACAGTATGTGACTGAGGACTGACAAGTGTACCACCTGTTACCAGATGACAGTATGTGACTGAGGACTGACAAGTGTGCCACCTGTTACCAGATGACAGTATGTGACTGAGGACTGACAAGTGTGCCACCTGTTACCAGATGACAGTATGTGACTGAGGACTGACAAGTGTACCACCTGTTACCAGATGACAGTATGTGACTGAGGACTGACAAGTCTTCCACCTGTTACCAGATGACAGTATGTGACTGAGGACTGACAAGTGTGCCACCTGTTACCAGATGACAGTATGTGACTGAGGACTGACAAGTGTGCCACCTGTTACCAGATGACAGTATGTGACTGAGGACTGACAAGTGTGCCACCTGTTACCAGATGACAGTATGTGACTGAGGACTGACAAGTCTACCACCTGTTACCAGATGACAGTATGTGACTGAGGACTGACAAGTCTACCACCTGTTACCAGATGACAGTATGTGACTGAGGACTGACAAGTTGGCCACCTGTTACCAGATGACAGTATGTGACTGAGGACTGACAAGTCTACCACCTGTTACCAGATGACAGTATGTGACTGAGGACTGACAAGTGTGCCACCTGTTACCAGATGACAGTATTGACTGAGACTGACAAGTCTACCACCTGTTACCAGATGACAGTATGTGACTGAGGACTGACAAGTGTCCACCTGTTACCAGATGACAGTATGACTGAGGACTGACAAGTTCCACCTGTTACCAGATGACAGATGTGACTGAGGACTGATGTTCCACCTGTTACCAGATGACAGTATGTGACTGAGGACTGACAAGTCACCTGTTACCAGATGACATAGTGACTGAGGACTGACAAGTTCCACCTGTACAGATGACAGTATGTGACTGAGGACTGACAAGTCTCCACCTGTTACCAGATGACAGTATGTGACTGAGACTGACAAGCTACCACCTGTTACCAGATGACAGTATGGACTGAGGACTGACAATTCCACCTGTTACCAGATGACAGAGTACTGAGACTGACAAGTCACCTGTTACCAGATGACAGTATGTGACTGAGGACTGAGTTACCTGTTACCAGATGACAATGTACGAGGACTGACAAGTCACGTTACCAGATGACAGTATGACTGAGGACTGACAAGGTACCTGACCAATGACAGTATGTACTGAGGACTGACAAGTCTACCACCTGTGATGACAGTATGTGACTGGGACTCAAGTTCCACCTGTTACCAGATGACAGTATGTGACTGAGGACTGCAAGTTCCACCTGTTACCAGATGACATAGTGACTGAGGACTGCAAGTTCCACCGTTACCAGAGACAGTATGTGACTGAGACTGACAAGTCCACCTGTTACCAGATGACAGAGTGACTGAGGACTGACAAGTCTACACCTGTTACCAGATGACAGTATGTGACTGAGGACTGAAGTGCCACCTGTTACCAGATGACAGTATGTGACTGAGGACTGACAAGTTCCACCTGTACCAGATGACAGTATGTGACTGAGGACTGACAAGTTCCACCTGTTCAGATGACAGATGTGACTGAGGACTGAAAGTCTACACCTGTTACAGATGACAGTATGTGACTGAGGACACAAGTTCCACCTGTTACCAGATGACAGTATGTGACTGAGACTGACAAGTTCCACCTGTTACCAGATGACAGTATGTGACTGAGGACGACAAGTTCCACCTGTTACCAGATGACAGTATGTGACTGAGACTGACAAGTTACCACCTGTTACCAGATGACAGTATGTGACTGAGGACTGACAAGTTCCCCTGTTACCAGATGACAGTATGTGACTGAGGACTGACAAGTTCCACCTGTTACAGATGACAGTATGTGACGAGGACTGACAAGTCACCGTTACCAATGACAGATGTGACTGAGGACTGACAAGTTCCACCTGTTACCAGATGACATATGTGACTGAGACTGACAGTGCCACCTGTTACCAGATGACAGTATGTGACTGAGGACTGACAAGTCTACCTGTTACCAGATGACAGTATGTGACTGAGGACTGACAAGTCACCTGTTACAGATGACAGTATGTGACTGAGGACTGACAGTTCCACCTGTTACCAGATGACAGTATGTGACTGAGGACTGACAAGTTCCACCTGTTACCAGATGACAGTATGTGACTGAGGACTGACAAGTTCCACCTGTTACCAGATGACAGTATGTGACTGAGGACTGACAAGTTCCACCTGTTACCAGATGACAGTAGGACTGAGGACTGCAAGTTCCACCTGTTACCAGATGACAGTATGTGACTGAGGACTGACAAGTTCCACCTGTTACCAGATGACAGTATGTGACTGAGGACTGACAAGTGTCCACCTGTTACCAGATGACAGTATGTGACTGAGGACTGACAAGTGCCACCTGTTACCAGATGACAGTATGTGACTGAGGACTGACAAGTTCCACCTGTTACCAGATGACAGATGTGACTGAGACTGACAAGTTACCTGTTACCAGATGACAGTATGTGACTGAGGACACAAGTCCCCTGTTACCAGATGACAGTATGTGACTGAGGACTGACAAGTGTGCACCTGTTACCAGATGACAGTATGTGACTGAGGACTGACAAGTCTACCACTGTTACCAGATGACAGTATGTGACTGAGGACTGACAAGTGTCCACCTGTTACCAGATGACAGTATGTGACTGAGGACTGAAAGTACCACCTGTTACCAGATGACAGTATGTGACTGAGGACTGACAAGTTCCACCTGTTACCAGATGACAGTATGTGACTGAGGACTGACAAGTTACCACCTGTTACCAGATGACAGTATGTGACTGAGGACTGACAAGTTACCACTGTTACCAGATGACAGTATGTGACTGAGGACTGACAAGTCTACCACCTGTTACCAGATGACAGTATGTGACTGAGGACTGACAAGTTACCACCTGTTACCAGATGACAGTATGTGACTGAGGACTGACAAGTTCCACCTGTTACCAGATGACAGTATGTGACTGAGGACTGACAAGTGTGCCACCTGTTACCAGATGACAGTATGTGACTGAGGACTGACAAGTGTGCCACCTGTTACCAGATGACAGTATGTGACTGAGGACTGACAAGTCTACCACCTGTTACCAGATGACAGTATGTGACTGAGGACTGACAAGTCTACCACCTGTTACCAGATGACAGTATGTGACTGAGGACTGACAAGTGTACCACCTGTTACCAGATGACAGTATGTGACTGAGGACTGACAAGTCTACCACCTGTTACCAGATGACAGTATGTGACTGAGGACTGACAAGTGTGCCACCTGTTACCAGATGACAGTATGTGACTGAGGACTGACAAGTCTACCACCTGTTACCAGATGACAGTATGTGACTGAGGACTGACAAGTCTACCACCTGTTACCAGATGACAGTATGTGACTGAGGACTGACAAGTCTACCACCTGTTACCAGATGACAGTATGTGACTGAGGACTGACAAGTCTACCACCTGTTACCAGATGACAGTATGTGACTGAGGACTGACAAGTGTGCCACCTGTTACCAGATGACAGTATGTGACTGAGACTGACAATGTCACTGTTAGATGACAGATGTGACTAGACGACAGTGCCTGTTACCAGATGACAGTATGTGACTGAGGACTGACAAGTCTACCACCTGTTACCAGATGACAGTATGTGACTGAGGACTGACAAGTGTACCACCTGTTACCAGATGACAGTATGTGACTGAGGACTGACAAGTGTGCCACCTGTTACCAGATGACAGTATGTGACTGAGGACTGACAAGTCTACCACCTGTTACCAGATGACAGTATGTGACTGAGGACTGACAAGTGTGCCACCTGTTACCAGATGACAGTATGTGACTGAGGACTGACAAGTCTACCACCTGTTACCAGATGACAGTATGTGACTGAGGCTGACAAGTCTACCACTGTTACGATGACAGTATGTGACAGTGACAAGTGTGCCACCTACATGACAGTATGTGAGAGGACTGACAAGTCCAGACCACTGACAGTATGTGATGAGGACTGACAAGTCTACCCTTTCCAGTGACAGTAGTGACTAGGACGACAAGTGTCCCCTGTTACCAGATGACAGTATGGACTGAGGACTGAAAGCCACCGTTACCAGATGACAGTATGTGATAGGACTGACAAGTCTACCACCTGTTACCAGATGACAGATGAGGACTGAACAACCCTGTTACCAGATACTTACTGGGATGATGCCCGTTACCGTGACTAGTGACTGAGGACTGACAATTGCCACCTGTTACCAAGATGAATGTGACGAGGACAAGTCTACCCCTGTACCAGATGACAGTATGTGAGAGGCTGACAAGCACCTGTTCAGATGACAGTATGTGACTGAGGACTGACAAGTCTCCCCTGTTCCATACAGATGTGACTGAGGACTGACAAGTTGCCACCTGTTACCAGATGACAGTATGTGACTGAGGACTCAATTCACCTGTTACCAGATGACAGTATGGACTGGACTACAAGTGTGACTTTCTCAATTGACGGAGACTGCAGTTACCTGTTACCAGATGACAGTATGTACTAGACTGACAATTCCACCTGTACCAGATGACAGTATGTGACTGAGGACTGACAACCTGTACCAGTCAGATGTGATGAGACACAGTACCATGTTACAGATGACAGTTATAGACTGACTGCACTTACAGATGACAGTATGTGACAGTGACATTACATACAA
>WNWK01051871.1:0-12347 GCA_009830355.1 Cherax destructor | reverse complement strand
AGTGGAAACGGGCAATCCCTTTCCCGATGCAGGCACTCATGGGGGGTGAGGTGCAGGCTTTTGCTGCCAATGACATCATGGAATTTCGGTGGCATGACAAACAAGATGCCACACTGTTGCCCAACAGTTCCCCCTAATGAAATGACAAAAGTGACAGGCTGAATAGAGAGACCAATGAACCCATTCTAAAACCTGCAGCTTTGAGGGACTACACCCTCAATATGCTTCAGTGGAAAAAATTGACATGCAGATTGGGTTTGCTGATTCTTGTAAGAGCTAAAAATGGTACATAAAACTTTTTTTTCCACATTCGGGACATTTCCATGCTCAATGCTTATAATGTTTATGTTAAAAACCACAAACAAACCCAACCAGGGGGCCCAATTTTGTTTGTTCGGGCAAATAATCACCAAGTACCAAGGAACACCACCTGAATAGAAAACCCCCAAAATTTCCAACAACTACCCTCTAGTCTGAGGCATGGGAAAATTTCCCTAACAAAACTGCCTCCCACGCTTGCAAGAAAAAGGCTCAGAAGAGGTGTTATGTCTGTGCACATAAAAAAAGAGCCCACAGCAACGCAAAGACACTTGTTTTATGTGTGGGAAAAGTGAAACACCACTGTGATGGAACCATGTTTCAGAGACTTCCACAGGCTGCAGAACTTCTGAAAAATGTGCAGTGACTCTATATGTGTATATATATGAGTGAACAATAGTTATAAAAAATTATTTCACATTGTACATTGTTGTAAATATGTTTTATAAACAAAATTGTGATAACAAACTTTATGGCATTATTGTGTAAGAATTAGCGAGTGAATATTTGAAAAACAGCACTTGTATTGGTCTCACAGGCCATAAAAGTTATTTGAAAAAAAAAAAAAAAAAAAATCAATAAGAAAACAACTTAAAAAAAAAAAAAAAAAAAACGATTACCGGCCAACCGGAGTCACTGATGTTGCTGCCAGTGGTTCAATTTTGGTCAAATTGAAGCCTCCATATCTCCATAAGTATTGATCGCAAAAAATTTTTAGATTTAGAAAAAAAAAACTATCATTTCATAAGATAAACCTCAAGGAACTCACTGCTGCAGATTCTGAAGCGGCAGGAAAAAGCCTATAATTACACCACGTTTAGTTTTGGTGTCGTGGTGAGAGTAAAAGTGGAGAAGATCGTGTTGTTTGGTAGGTTTTCGATATTCTTTAAAACGAAGTTCATGGTCAGCTTTGCAGAGAACATCATCAAGGAAAGGAAGATTGGCACATGCAGCATTCTCCACCTGACTAATCCTATAAATACTCATGTATCTTTTATCCAGGTAGATCTGTTTGCGACTCGATAAAGCCCACTGCGTGGGCGAAACGTTGTCAATAAAGGATCGCATTATAGTACAGCTTATGTGTTTATTTTTCCATTGTGTCGGTATTTTATACCATTTATTTCCACCTACTGCCTCACAAACTTCCCCCACACTCACAACTGGCTCTTCCTCACTCCTACAAGATGTTATTCCTCCTTGCCCTATACACAAAATCACGGCTTCTCTATCTTTATCAACTTTTAACAATTCCTCAAAATATTCCCCCATCTTCCTGATACCTCTAACTCCCCACGCAGTCCATGATAGGAAAAACAAAACTGTGAACGTGTGTATGGTTTACAATAGTGAATTTGGAGTGGTTGGTACTTTTGTTCAATAAATTTATGAAAGAGGGGAAGGTACCTAGGAAAGTTAAACAAAAGAGAATAGAGAAGGTCCCTGTGTATTCAGCACCCTCTTTTCAGTGTTCCACATTTTTGCTGGCTTTCAACTGAGTCATTGTTCTATATGTTCAGTGCTTTTACAGGTTTTCCACTATTTTTGCACACAGTTGCATAAGGGAAGGGCGATTAGTGCCACATGTTAAGGTAAGTATTGTATGTAAACAAACCATACCAGGGGTGGGGATTGAACTTGTGGCGAGTGAGTCGTAAAACTCCAGGCCAGCGTGTAAGCCACTTGGCCAGCTGGCTACAATAAGATTCAATTAACTAGGTATATTTATACACCATAGAGAGGTTAGCACAGACTACACAGTGACCACAAATGCAAGTTTTTACAGATGAATCTCCCGCCAGCATGGCCGTGATGAACTCTAGCGCTAGACCCCTCAAATGAATCTTATTGTAGCCAGCTGGCCCAGTAACTTATGTGCTGGCCTTGAATTTTACAACTCACTCACCATGAGTTCAATCCTCACCCGTGGCATGGTTTGTTTGCAATCATGTCATTACGATTTCATGAGTCATTGTATGTACTGTGTACTTATTTTACTTTTATTAATCTGTTTTTTTATGGCTAGTTGTACTGAGCACTTAATATATGATAGATTTTTTTTTTTCAACAAGTCGGCCGTCTCTCACCAAGGCAGGGTGACCAAAAAGAAAGAAAATCCCCAAAAAGAAAATACAGTGGTACCTCGGTTAACGATGGTCCCCAAACTCGTCCTTTTATGTAAGTGTATTTTTTTAAATGCTTTTCTAAGTGTATTTTTGGGGGTCTAAAAGGACTAGTCTTGTTTACATTATTCCTTATGGGGATAAATTCGTTTGGTAATGGCACTTGAACAGCATTCTGGAACGAAAAAATATCATTAACCGAGGTACCACTGTACTTTCATCATCATTCAACACTTTCACCACACTCACACATAATCACTGTCTTTGCAGAGGCGCTCAGATACGACAGCTGAGAATAGTCCCTCCCAGCTGTCACTATCCCAGATCCCTCCTTTAAAGTGCAGGCATTGTATGTACTTCCCATTTCCAGGACTCAAGTCCAACTAAATCAATTAACTGGTTTCCCTGAATTCCTTCACAAAATGTTACCCTGCTCACACTCCAACAGATCGTCATGTCCCAAAAACCATTTGTCTCCATTCACTCCTATCTAACACGCTCACACATGCTTGCTGGAAGTCCAAGCCCTCGCCCACAAAACCTCCTTTACCCCTCCCTCCAACCTTTTCTAGGACGACCCCTACCCCGCCTTCCTTCCCCTACAGATTTATACGCTCTCCAAGTCATTATACTTTGATCCATTCTCTCTAAATGACCAAACCACCTCAACAACCCCTCTTCAGGCCTCTGACAAATACTTTTAGTAACTCCACACCTTCTCCTAATTTCCACATTCCGAATTTTCTGCATAATATTTACACCACACACTGCCCTTAGACAGGACATCTCCACTGCCTCCAGCCTCCTCGCTGCAGCCTTTGCAACCCATGCTTCACACCCATATAAGAGTGTTGGTACCACTATACTTTCATACATTCCCTTCTTTGCCACCATGGATAACGTTTTTGTCTCCACAGATACCTCAACGCACCACTCACCTTTTTTCCTTCATCAATTCTATGGTTAACCTCATCCTTCATAAACCCATCCGCTGACACGTCAACTCCCAAATATCTGAAAACATTTACTTCTTCCATAATCCCTCTCTCCAATGTGATATCCAATTTTTCTTTATTTAAATCGTTTGATACCCTCATCACCTTACTCTTATCTATGTTCACTTTCAACTTTCTACCTTTACACACTCTCCCAAACTCGTCCACTAACCTTTGCAACTTTTCTTTACAATCTCCCATAAGCACAGTATCATCAGCAAAAGTAACTGTGTCAACTCCCATTTGCATTTAATTCCCCATAATTTAATCCCACCCTCTCCCCAACACCCTAGCATTTACTTCTTTTACAACCCCATCTATAAATATATTAAACAACCATGGTGACATTAAACATCCCTGTCTAAGACCTACTTTCACCGGGAAGAAATCTCCCTCTCTCCTACACACCCTAACCTGAGCCTCACTATCCTCATAAAAACTCTTTACAGCCTTCAGTAACTTACTACCTATTCCATACACTTGCAACATTTGCCACATTGCTCCCCTATCCACTATCATATACCTTTTCTAAATCCATAAATGCAATGAAAACTTCTCTACCTTTATCTAAATACTGTTCACATATATGCTTCACTGTAAACACTTGATCTACACATCCCCTACCCACTCTAAAGCCTCCTTGCTCATCTGCAATCCTACTCTCTGTCTTACCTCTAATTCTTTCAATAATAACCCTGCCATACACTTTACCTGGTATACTCAGTAAACTTATTCCCTATAATTTTTACACTCTCTTTTATCCCCCTTCCCTTTATATAAAGGAACTATACATGCTCTCTGCCAATCCCTAGGTACCTTGGACTCTTTCATACATTTATTAAACAAAAATACCAACCACACCAGCACTATATCCCCCACTGCTTTTAATATTTCTGTCATGATCCCATCAGTTCCAACTGCTTTACCCCCTTTCATTCTATGTAATGCCTCACGCACCTCCACCACACTCACATCCTGCTCTTCTTCACTCCTAAACGATGTTGTACCTCCATGGCCAGTACATGAAATTACCGCCTCCCTTTTTTCATCGAAATTTAAAAGTTCCTCAAAATATTCCTGCCATCTACCCAATACCTCCAGCTCCCCATCTACTAACTCCCCTACTCTGTTTTTAACTGACAAATCCATTCGTTCCCTAGGCTTTCTTACCTTGTTTATCTCGCTCCAAAATTTTTTCTTGTTTTCAGCAAAATTTCTTGACAGAGCCTCTCCCATTCTTTCATCCGCTCTTTTTGGATCTCTCACCACTCTCTTCACCTTTCTTTTACTCTCCATATACTCTGCTCTTCTTATTAACACTTCTGTTTTGTAAAAACCTCTCATAAGCTACCTTTTTCTCTTTTATCACACCCTTTACTTCTTCATTCCACCACTCACTCCTCTTTCCTCCTGCACCCACCCTCCTATAGCACAAACTTCTGACCCACATTCTAATACTGCATTTTTAAAACTATCCCAACTCTCTTCAACCCCCCCACTACTCATACTTGCACTAGCCCACCTTTCTGCCAATAGTTGCTTATATCTCACCCTAACTTCCTCCTCCCTTAGTTTATGCACTTTTACCTCTCTCTTACTAGCTGTTGCCATTTTCTTTTTGTCCCATCTACCTTTTACTCTAACTGTAGCTACAACCAAATAATGATCCGATATATCCGTTGCCCCTCTATAAACATGTACATCCTGAAGCCTACCCATCAACCTTTTATCCACCAATACATAATCCAACAAACTACTTTCCTTACGTGCTATATCATACCTTGTATATTTATGTATCCTCTTTTTCATAAAATATGTATTACTTATTACCAAACCTCTTTCTACACATAGCTCAATTAATGGTTCCCCATTTACATTTACCCCTGGCACCCCAAATTTACCTACTACTCCCTCCACAACATTTTTACCCACTTTAGCATTAAGATCCCCAACCACAATTACTCTCTCACTTGGTTCAAAACTCCCCACACACTCACTCAACATTTCCCAAAATCTCTCTTCTCTCTTCTCCAGGTGCATAAACACTTACTATAACCCACTTTTCACATCCAACCTTTATTTTACTCCACATAATCCTTGAATTTATACATTTATATTCCCTCTTTACCTGCCATAACTGATTATTCAACATTATTGCCATTCCTTCTTTAGCTCTAACTCTATTTGAAACCCCTGACCTAATCCCATTTATTTCTCCCCACTGAAACTCTCCTACCCCCTTCAGCTTTGTCTCACTTAAAGCCAGGACATCCAGCTTCTTTTCATTCATAACATCTACAATCATCTCTTTCTTATCATTCGCACAACATCCACACACATTCAAACATCCCACTTTGACGGTTTTCTTCTTTTTCTTTTTAGTAAGCTATACAGGAAAAGAGGTTACTAGGAATTTTAGTTGACTTTTACAACACACATGGCTTACGGAGGAAAGATTCTTATTCCACTTCCCCATGGATATGAAAGGAAAAGCAATAAGAACAAGAACTATTAAGATACAATCAAAGAAAACTCAGATGAGTGTGTATACATAAACGTGTACATGTATGTGCAGCGTGACCTAAGTGTAAGTAGAAGTAGCAAGACGTACCTGAAATCTTGCATGTTTATGAGACAGAAAAAAGACACCAACAATCCTACCATCATGTAAAACAAATACAGGCTTTCGTTTTACACTCACTTGGCAGGACGGTAGTACCTCCCTGGGTGGTTGTAAACATGTTATCAGGTGTTTTAAATGTATGTATTTGATAATGAAAAAAAAACTCTTTTCCCCATACAAACAGGGCCCTCCTGTACAAAATTATAGGAATAAACGCCCGTTGAGTATACCAAGAAAGTGTATGGCAGAGTTATTAATAAAAGAATTAAGGTAAGACGGAGAGCAAAATCACAGATGAACAAGGAGGCTTTAGAAAGGGTAAGGGATGTGTAGACCAATGTATACAATGAAGCCCATAAATGAATATATTTAGATATTATAAGTTTTCATTGCTTTCATAGATTTAGAAAATGCATATGAAAGACTGAACAGAGAAGTAATGTAGAAGATTCTGGAAGTGTATGGAATAGGTGGTAGGTTAATGAAAGCAGTTAAAGAATTTTTACAAGGATAGTGAGGCTCAAGTTAGAGTTGTGTGTAGGAAAGAGGGAGATTATTTCACAGTAAAAGTAGGCCTTAAACAGGAATGCGTGAAGTCACCATAGCTGTTAATATATTTATAGATGGGGCTATAAGAGAAGTGAATGCTTGGGTGTTGGCAAGAGGTGTGGGATTAAAAGATAAAGACTAACACAAAATGGGATTGTCACAGTTGCTTTTTGCTTGTGACACTGCTTTTGGGAGATTCTAAAGAGAGGTTGCAATGGTTGGTGGATGAATTTGGGAAGGTATGTAAAAGGAGAAATTAAGTGAATATAGGAAAGAGGAAGAGCAAGGTGATGAGGTTAACAAACAAGTTAGGTAAAAATTATTAGATATCAGATAGGAAGGAGGGAGAATGAAGGAAGTGAATGTGTTCAGATATTTGGGGGTGGACTTGGTGGATGAGTATATGAAAGACGAAGTAAATCATTGAATGAGGGGAAGAGGGTGGGTGGTGCTTTGTGGAGACAAAAAACGTTATCCATGGAGGCAAAAAGGAGAATGTATAAGAGCACAGTGGTACCAACACTCTTATATGGGCATAAAATATGGGTTGTGAATGTTGCAGCAAGGAAGTTGGAGGCAGTGGAGATGATGTGTCTGAGGGCAATGTGTGGTGTGAATATTATGCAGAAAATGCAACTTTAGATTCAGCAAAATTATGCATACCATATAAGGCACTGAGGAGAAAACTGACAAACTTGCTAGAGAGCAAAAATTGCATTTTCTATACAAAAATATTTATCGGTCTTTAAAATGAGACCAGTTTGATCTAAACTGTATGATTGGTTACCAAGATATTGTTGCAAACATGTTGCAGACATTTGTAGGTGATCTCAAATGTGACATTTGGGAAATTCGTTGTTTTTTTTCTAAGTTGCAAAAGTTTGTAGGTGATTCTTTTCACAAATGTGACATTTGGCACGTTAATTTTTCTACTCGGTTCCTCATATGATGAGGCATCACATCAATTTTATGTTCCTTAAGGTAGCTCAATAAGCTAAAAAAAAAAATCAAGTGATATTACAAATATTTAAAAAAAATTGTCAGAACACTATTAAGAATTACTAATGAGAATATGAAGTACCCTGTACAGTAAAATTAATGAAATGCATATCAAATAATAATAGAAAATTAATAATGCATATACAAAAGTGATTAAAGGAAACAATGGTATACAGTAGTATAGCATTGACAAGTGGAAAGAATACATGAAGATGATTACAGGTACAAGAAACATTCATTATAAAATACTGAAAAGACAAATGTCTGAAAAAAGTGCATAGTAAAAGTATTGTGTGTGTTTTTCAACATGATCATCAGATGTAAATTATGCTAATCAACATGATGAACAACAGTGTGGTATACATGCTATACATATATCATTTACATGTGCACTGTGTAATGAAATATATTCTAAGCGATTACAGTACTGTACCTCAAAATCAGTGGCGATAGTCTGAGCTTGGACACCAAAACGAAGGTCACAGGCAATAGCTACACAGTTCTTGCCCTTCATGGCAACCACACAACCACCATTGTAATTTAATATACTCTGCAAAAGAAAAATAAGATAACTTTGCTACCCCTTTGTATTTTATCAAGCTATACAAATGCCATATGTACCATAGTTTAAATACATACAGTTTTATCACTGAGAATTATGATAATTTAACAGGAGTGAAAAATTACAAGTTTTAGCCAGATTATAAGCTAGGTAACTGGTACTGAAAAAAAAAAAACATACAAGTAATGAAATAATTTTTTTTCTATTCTTCTTATAACAGGTATGAACTAACAAGAATATAATTTTGTAATGTAACAAGGTTTCCAAATAATAAAAAACAAAGCCATAATAAACGTGATTATCTACCTGAGTTCCAAACTGAACTAGGTATTGTATACAGTGGACCCCCGAGTTTCGGCCATAATTCGTTCGTTCCAGAAGGCTGTTCAAGTGCCATTACCGAACGAATTTGCTCCCTTAGGAATAATGTAAAGTAGGTTAGTCCATTTCAGACCCCCAAAAATACACTCACAAAAGCACTTACAATAATACACTTACATAATTGTTCAAGTTTTGAGGTGATCGAAACTCGGGGGTCCACTGTATACTTAAGGCAAAATGCTTAACCCTTTGAGGGGTCCAAGAATTTAAAAAAAAAATATTTTTTATTATGAAATGGTAGAGAATCTTTTTCTGAAGGTAATAAAACCGAAAGCACGAAATTTGATGGAAAATTGCCGAAATTACACTCGCAAATTTTGCTGTGTTAGTGATATTACGCATCGGCGATTTTGCCCACTTTGACTCCTATTTTAGGCCAATTACATTATTCCAGTCGACCAAATTCTTAGCTATTTCGCTAGTATTATTTATATTTTATCGATTGAGCACAAGAAACTGCCCAATTATCTATGTCAATTACCCAATAAAGTGATCAGAAATTGGTAATTTAGCCAATTTCACACAAAATTGAAAATATTCCAATTTCAAAATAGGGTCCAGAATAAACAATGCAGGCATTCCTGGCACTAAAATAACATTTCCTCTGTTTATTACTTACATTTCCAGGCTTTACAGATGAATTCCATTTTTATTTTTTATTTACAAAGAATTTTTATTCATACCAAAAAATAGAAGATATACTGTTATGCAATATTGTAATAATTGTATAAATAATATTAGCACATTCGTGAACACATATTAGACCCACCAGTTGACGTGTATTGGACAAATTATGTCATTTGTTTCCTCTTGAACATTCGCAAAAATCAAACATTTCTGCTACTTGGAGCTCAATTTCAAGCTATTTTCAGTACTAAAACCAATCAAAATCATCTCTATTTCTGTAATATATCTTCCAATCTATAAAATGAGACCAAGAAACTGCAAATACATCTGTAAAAAACATACAATACACCGCAAAATCGGTGTTTTGGTCAAAAAAACATTCGCATTTTTTTTTTATAATGCGCTGCGTGCTGCAGGATTTGTTTTATATGGTGCACACTTACCACATAGATGCATTCTCTCATATCTAGGCCCAAATTTACCGCTCACAGATTATCTGAGTGAGCTGAGTTCATGACGTAGACATACGGCTTGGACCCTCAAAGGACTAAAGACAATTTAAATACTGTAACTTAATATTGTACAAAATACAGTGGACCCCGGAGTTCGTCATTAATTCATTCCAGAATGCTGCTCAAGTGCCGTTACTGAACGAATTTGTTTCCTAAGGAATAATGTAAATTAGATTAGTCCTTTTAAACCCCCAAAAATACACTTATAAAAGCACTTACAAAAATACACCTACATAATTGTTCGAGTCTGGAGCAGTACGAACTCAGGGGGTCCACTGCACTATAACACGAGATTTAAATATAGGAATAAAGTATCAACTATTCCAATAAAATTTGGCAAATATAACTGAGACCATTTTAGAAAACAGTCAAGCATAATATTTAGCCAATAAATAAAAAATCAAACAGGGACTATACTTAAACAAGGTGTAATTTTATCAATTTTCTACAAAAAATTCAAGCTAAAATAAAGCAATTTTGAAAACAATTATTGTGACTATGTACTACGTACAATGATTGCTGTACGCTTTGGTTCTGCATTTACCTGCTGAATGCTGTGTGACAAAATTTAAGCACTAAACTAAATACAGTGGTACCTCAGGTTACGAGCTTAATTCGTTCCAAAAGGCTGTTCGAGTGCCAATACCGAACGAATTTGTTCCCATAAGGAATAATGTAAATTAGATTAATTTGTTTCAGACACCAAAAATACACTTACAGT
Organism: Cherax destructor; assembly: GCA_009830355.1. Classification (NCBI taxonomy): domain Eukaryota; kingdom Metazoa; phylum Arthropoda; class Malacostraca; order Decapoda; family Parastacidae; genus Cherax; species Cherax destructor. The sequence continues at coordinate 1,937 of WNWK01051871.1, read as the reverse complement.
CAACCCTCCGTTTTCGGTGATTTCAGTTTTCGGGCATTTTTTTCGTGGAAATATTAGCAAGAAACCAGCTCATAAATTATGCTAACAGAAATTATATAAAAATAGCAATATAATTAAAAATATAGGAGTAAATACTAAGTTTCATAAAAAATTAAAATGGAAAGTGTGTATTGCTGATTGGTTTCTGCAGTAAAGATAATTTTGTATGGTGAAAATAAGAAAAAACAAATGTAAATCGTTTGTTACTAAGGGGACAATGTTCAGGTGTTGGTATTATTAGAAGTGCTTACATCACTAGGCTGGCTGGTCATGCGTGTTGAATGGCCCATCGTATAATTCACCTTAATACATTCTACCTCATGTAAAAATAGTTATCCTAAGTAATTTTCACTTTTTTTTTAATGTTACTATATGATAATAGTACTTATGTGCACCTGTACCTAAATAAACTTACTATTAAAGAATTACTATGTTAGAACCCCTAAACTCAGTAGGAAACATAATTATATACAGAATAAGAATATACATTATTTATAATACACAAAAAAGGGATATGCAAAACACATACAAAAAGAAAGGATATCCATATACAAAATAATGTACAATGAACGAGAAAATATAGGAAAATACACAAAATATTGAGAATTGAGCATCGTAAAACTAATGTATTTATGTAAGAGAGTATATAACCCTAAAATATTACATAAAATACACAGGCAAAGCATTTTCTTTTTAATCAGTGAGATGTGCTAATCTCATAGGGGATATGCAGCGCCAGGAAAGCAATCAGATTCAATCCAAGGAAGGGGAGGGCAGGTCCAGTTCCTTGGATCAAGAACCCCTCACTAGCAGAGCATTACCTGGCACTGACGGATCACCAGAACTTGAAAACAACGTTATTATGTATCAGTTGTTCCCATTACAGTATTTTGTCATTTTCCAGAGGAAACTTTCATGCTCTTAGCATCATCTTATCAGTCATATACTCAAATAAACTTTGATCATTTAGTTACCATTATGAAGAGTAGAAGAGTGTCGGCAAAGCGCTCAGTCACCCACAACAAACACAACTCTTATATACACCTTGTGTTATACACTTACCTCATATAATTTACCACACATTACTATAAAACAGAACAAACGTCACCTTCAAGAATGCGTTTCTTACCACAATATTTTATTTTAATATGTACTTTAATTCAGATTTAAATAAATGTGTAACTTCTAGCCATAAAATGAATAGATATTATAAGTGGGAATTAAAGTTAGGTCTGATAAAATACATGGCGTGGGAACCTCGACTTTATTATATTAACACAAAAACATAAATAAAAGTTGTAAAGTAAAGATTTATTTCTTGTTAAGGTTACTTAGTTTAATATCTTTATTATGCACCCCATACCCATCCTGTGGGCGGTAGTCAAAAGATTACAGAGGTACATAAAGGACCCCAATAGAAATAAGTTACTTTGACTTTTTAGGTTATCCTAGGTTCTCTACACATATGCTGCTATGAATGATAATCTATGTAACTGTATTTGTGTATACCTGATTAAACTTACTTACTTACAGGGACTGGGCCTCAAAGTTTTGATAGCTGAGCAAGTTACAAAGGTAATGAACTCAGGTAGATCTGGTCACAATCATGACAAGTTACAAAGGTATTTACAGATTACAGAGGTATATAATGGGTCCAGAGACTGGGCCCCAAAGTTTTGATAACTGAACAAGGTACAAACTTTTTGTGTTATCCTAGGTTCTCTACGCATATGCTGCTATGTATGATAATCTATGTAAATGTATTTGTGTATACCTGAATAAACTTACTTACTTACTAAGGTAATGAACTCATAAGTTTCAAAGGTAATGAATCATGTAAGTAAATATACTTACTTACGTTTATACATGGTTGCAATCATGAACAAATTATGTGGGGA
>WNWK01051870.1:0-12347 GCA_009830355.1 Cherax destructor | reverse complement strand
AGACCCATCAACCTGGTTTCAGTCCCCCCAGACCATACACAAACTTCAATAATAACCTCCACACCCAACACACTTACACCATAACTGAACACCCAGCACTGAACGGGAAAAAACCCCCTTTACTTTTCCCCCAAATTTAAAAACCCCCCCTTAAATAACCCACACACCCAAATCCACCCCCCACTGACCCCTTTTACACCCCAAACCCATCTGCCCCGTCACCCAGAAAAAAGGTCATCCTCCCCACCCCCAAACCCCCCCCCCCCCAAACCTCCCCTTCCCCCCAATCACAAGCAACATCCTGGCCATACCAAAGCCAAAACCATACTTTCCCCCGGCAACGAGTAAAATGTTTGGGGGGGATTCTCTAGCCCCCCCAGATATCTATCTTTTTTCCCCTTTAACTGATCTGTGAATTCCCCCGCAGTTGCTGATGGTGGTTTGTATACTGGGAAAAATTTTTACTAGTTTCCCTATTTTCCACTTTAATACCGAGGTTTCTACTATTTTTTTTTGTAGCGTTCAACACTTCTTTTGCAACAGAGAGTATTTTTTACAAAAGCCCCCCTCCCCCCCCTGTGCCCTTTTTAAAATTTTATAAATCTAAAATGTTATAGTTTTCTATCTTAATCTCCCGCCCAAAAACATCCCTTGTATGGTTTTTTGTAAATGCTCCAAACATGTCATTCGCTTCTGATAGGAGTCCACTAACATAACTAAATTTGTCATTTTTATTTGATTTCAGACACTGAATATTTGCAAATATGAAGCAGGAGTTACCATTTGAGATGTTTGGTCTTTCTTTGTGTTTCGTTAGTACCACTGGTGATGTCCTATCTGGTATGGCCCCTGGTGCCCATACCCCTGGTTTCTCCAGTACTGACTTTGATTGTTCATACGGCCCTGATGAGCTGGTGCCTGTCTTGGCATGTCCCACTGTGCTGCCCATCTGTCCCTTCTGTATCATTTCCCCCTTTTGTCTCTTTCTTTGATCTGGTTGTTTCTCCTTATATCTAAAAAAGATTGCTGTTCATTTTCCCTTTCCCTGCTTTCTCTATAGCGTACTGTTCCCTTTATATGGTGGTCTGGGCAGCTCAGGTCATAACATTCTCTGGACTGTGTTGAAGCTTGACACATTACTGGATGGAAGTATCTGCACTCTTTGTTGAAACGACACTTTCCTTTCCTTAACATGTTCACACATTTTCTGGTGTGTTTATTCCAGCAAGCTCTGTCATATAGGCACATACCTTTTGCATAGAATCTGCAAATGTTTTGACTGCCTATATTTACTGATTTTGTGTCTTCCCAAAGATCTGCCGAATTATCTGCATTTTCTTCCTCTCTTTCCACTCCTTGGTTTTCCTCTTTATCTGCGCTTTCCTCCTTTGATGACATGGGGCCACCATTTTCCCTGGAAGAGGACTCCCCTACTATATCTGTACTAGAGGCTATGGCTGTGGTGGCTGTGGAGGAGTCTTTAACCAAATCTGGATTTTCACTATGGCTGGAGGCTGGGTCAGTCCTAGTGCTGGGGGCTGAGTTAGCAAATTTTTTTGTCTCCTGGGTTTTTTCCAGTGGATGACTGTTTATTTTTGGGTCAATTGTTGTAGATTGGTCCTTCTGTGTGTTAGACTTTACTCCTCTCCTATCTTCCCATGTTCTATATATACCGGGTAGACTATTCAATAGTTCCTCTTTTTTTTCAAGCTTATTGTTTATTAACCTCCTGAGTGCTTTCCTGATATCTGTCCATAGTTCCAGATCCAGAAACACCTTTCTAGATAGATGTCATTTTTTGTTGCTGTGTTAATTCTTGAACATGTGACATGATGTTTTGAAAAGCAAAGGTTGCATGTGATTCTGGATTTTTTCCCAAGAGCCTTTTCACATGTCCCACAGGTATACTGTACTGCCATCCTGCCTGTATCCTATTTGCAACTGTGTACCACTAGAACCCGATTTTCACTTTACCTTACTGCTCTGCACTCAGGAGTGGTGCTGAGCTCAATGCATGGGTATGTGGGATGTACTGATTATGGAGACTTACTACACATTATATTATATTATTGTTATAATATGCATTTACTTCGGTTTGTTCACTGTATAACTCTTTCCATATTTATTCCTCTCTGATCACTCATATATATATATATATATATATATATATATATATATATATATATATATATATATATATATATATATATATATATATTTTAATTTATTGGTCTTGCTGAGATCCTCACACTGGTCTAGACAGGATATTGTGGTATGGTGTATATGGTGTTTTATGGTTGTGTATGGTATGCCTCCGTGGTTGTCCGGCAGCACTGCCAGACGTATGACTGAGGCACATCACTCAGGTGCCTGCTCTACTCACATTTCATTTTCTTTAATCACTATCCTTGTGTTTTCCACTCCAATTTAGGTTCACTAGGTCTTTCTATTATGTCCTGATATCCTAGTCCATTCGTTATATGTGGAAACTCAAATCTATGAATATCACTTGTCCCATGACCACACCAGGGTAAGTAGAGTGCCCACACTGTCTATTGTTTTTTTGTTTTTGTTTTTAATTCACACTTATTTTATCACTGTGCTGTACGCTGGTTATTACAAGGATGTACACTATATTTATTTAAGATACCTTTTCTTTTCACTGCACTATACTGGAGTCATTGCTTTATTTTCCACACGGCACCTAGGCCTACGGAAATTTCCCCTTACACTTCCATGAAAATTTATTCCACTCTTAGTAGTGGCAACGAGAAAGACACTTCACATCGATTGTATACTCAATTTATGTATACTGTGATTCCCTGCACATCAGTGCCACCATCACTTTTTTTTTTTTTTTTGCTTATAACTATAGTAGTTACTTATCTGTTATTTCCGCTTCTCGGGACCTCTGGCAATAGTTCACTAGTGCCAGTCCTTGTAGTATATTTCCATATGCTACACCATATATTTTACGCTATACTGGGGATTTATTACGATTACTCTTACTACAGATTTAGTTCATTGTGTCACTACCCATATATATCCTTGCCACTCGCTATATTACTTAGATAGTTCAATATCTGTTTGTTAATTTCCACCTCCGATTTTAAATGTATCTGGCAATAATTCACTGGCGCTGGTCAGGCTTATTCCCACAGTAACGGTTACTCCACCGGCACTCTAGAATTTACACTATAGTCCATATTTTTTACCATTTAGTGTTCACTGCGATTCCTCTTATGTTGGTTCGAATGAGTATATGCACTTTATGGTTACACACACTTATTTCCCACACTCTGTCTCCTCTGCGACTATCAGAAAACACAATTTTGACGGAGCTCCACCCCGCGTGACCGCTCTGCTCCCCACCACTCAAGACAACTAGTCAAACACGTCAAGAAATTAGAGAAAATGCAAAGGTTTGCAACAAGACTTGTCCCGGAGCAGTTAAGGAGAGGTTATGGGAAATCAAACTGACGACACTGGAGTACAGAAGGGATAGGGGGGATATGATGACGACATATAAAATACTAAGATGAATTGACATCACAGGAATGTCAGGAAGTATTTCTTCAGTCATTGAGTTGTCAGGAAGTGGAACAATCTGATGTAGTGGAGGCAGGATCCATACAAAAGAAGACGTTCGATAAAGCTCATTGAGAAGGGAGAGAGTGAACCTAGTAGCGACCAGCGAAGAGACTGGGCCAGGAGCTATGAATCGACCCCTGCAACCACAATTAGGTGAATACACACATATTTATGGAGTGCTATGATAATACTCTAATACTATTTCTTACTTAATAAACTTGCTTTCTGAACACTTCACTTCATAAATATTATATTCATTAAACAATCAGTATCAAATAATTATATGGAGAGGAGATAGATAGTAGCGAGAGGTTCTCCCGCGAGACGGAAGCTGCAGTCTGCTAGTCTCACGTACATCTTCTAGTAGCGTATATTACAAACACTAAATTCATTCTCAATACATTGCGTAAAATTTATGTCATTAAAATTTATTTCCATTATATTGTATAGAATATATAGAAGAATTTTAGTTTGTTTTCGTAACTAAAATGAAGGAGGAGAGAGAGAGAGAGAGAGAGAGAGAGAGAGAGACAGATCAATATTAAATAATACGAATATCCTACAATCATACAACTATGATTATGATCTATTTATATATTCTTCGTCAGGTGGAATGATCACCAAAAGTAACATAGTTTCTCTTGTATACTTAATATAAAGCACTTAAGAAAAACAAAGTGAACTAACATTATATAAAGCAATCAACAACTCTTCTAGCAGTCATCTTCTCTGTTACAATGTTAATTGTGTGGACACCGTTTTCATTCATAAGGAAATTGTGTTTACTATGGTGGTAAGCCATCACAAGGCCTCGGTCAGATTATCAAAAGCTTCAGCTGCGGGTCATCGTAAGACTAACACTGGCGTCAGAAAACACTTGTCCAGTTTCTTGACAAACCTTACCTAACCTAATCTAATGCGTCTGATTTTGCGTTGGCCAAATCTTTTACAAAACATTAGATAGTTTCCCTGGGATTATCGCCTCATCAGTCTGACTTCACTTTAAGTAAGAACACTGAACATTACGTTTGACTTGTACCTAAAGGTTGGTCTTTTTCTCTCTATCATTTACTAGGTGAGTCAGTGTAGATTCAGGTGTGTCGGAGTGTAGGTTCAGGTGGTCAGAGTGTAGGTTCAGGTGGTCAGAGTGTAGGTACAGGTGTGTCAGAGTGAAGGTTCAGGTGCGTCAGAGTGTAGGGTCAGGTGTGTCAGAGTGTAGGGTCAGGTGTGTCAGTGTAGGTTCAGATGTGTCGGAGTGTAGATTCAGGTGAGTCAGAGTGAAGGTTCAGGGCTCTCAGAGTGAAAGTTCAGGGGTCGCATATTCGTAAGAAACTGTCGTGACTTAAGGATCTCTCAAGGGAAGGTGGGGACCCTAAAACTGGTGATGGGCACTTAATTCAGGGAACAGGATCTACCCTCCACTTTCTAGGATCAACCCTGATTACCCCACTCTTAGGGACTTAAGAGCTTCTCCGCATATATAGCAGTAAAGGATATCTTTCTCTGAATGTTTTTAACCCATGTTTGTTCATGGTGGGGAATAAAGAGCAGAACGGAGCTGCATAATCTAAATGACGTCTCATAAAGTCTTATATATTTACATTCCTTGATATAAATTCAAGCAGTCATACACTTTTGTCATGGCTTCATACGTCTGTTATTCAGAACTCCCAAGTTCTTTTCACTTCCAGTTTGATAAAGTTCAAGTTAGTACCTATGTAGAGAGGTTTAGTTTCAACGTCAAACATTAGGCAGTCACCCGGTCCACATTAACTTATATTTACCAATCTCTTAACACATTGCATTACGTAAATCACCCAGAAGTCAACTGGAATTAGAATTCATATATTGACCTGTTTGTTGATTTTTTTCCTCGTTTATGCTGTTTATGTAGACTGAACAGTAATGTGTCCCGTTGCTCGGTTGGTAGCGCACTCACCTCACCATTGAGTGTCCGTGGTTTGATACCCGGATCGGGTGAAAGCATTAGGACGTGTTTCCTTATAACACCTGCTGTCCCTCTTTATCTATCAGTAAAATAGGTACCTGGTTGTTAGCCGACTGGTCTGGGTCACATCCTAGACAAAATTAACCTAAGTTCCCCGAAATGCTCTCCATAACAAGGGGCTTTCTATTTATAAGTCACTGATGTCAGCTAGGACTGACATTAACGACATACTATATAGAAAAAAAGAAATAAAGATTATTATGGAAGAAATAAAGATTATTATTATTATCATTATTATTATTATTATTATTATTATTATTATTATTATTATTATTATTATTATTATTATTATTATTATTATTATTATTGGTGTTGTTGTTATTGTTGTTGTTATTACTATAAATGAGCCCAAAACTGATCCGAGCGCAACTCTACTTGTCAACAATCCTCATTCGGTTTTCTTCACACTTATGTAAATTTTCTATTTGCAAGACTCACGAAATCGTAATGACACGATTGTAAACAAAGGGGTGGGGTTCGAACCCCACCCGTGGTATGGTTTCTATTTGCATATTAGTAGTGTCTCATTCCATGAGACATTCTTCTTCTTCTTGTCATATTCTTCAACACCGAGTGTTGTCATATTCTTCAACACCGAGTGTTTTCATATTCTTCAACACCGAGTGTTGTCATATTCTTCAATACCGAGTGTTGCCATATTCTTCAACACCGAGTGTTGCCATATTCTTCAATACCGAGTGTTGCCATATTCTTCAATGCCGAGTGTTGCCATATTCTTCAACACCGAGTGTTGTCATATTCTTCAATACCGAGTGTTGCATTATTCTTCAACAACGAGTGTTGCCATATTCTTCAATACCGAGTGTTGCCATATTCTTCAACACCGAGTGTTGCCATATTCTTCAACACCGAGTGTTGTCATATTCTTCAACACCGAGTGTTGCCATATTCTTCAACACCGAGTGTTGTCATATTCTTCAATACCGAGTGTTGCCATATTCTTCAACACCGAGTGTTGCCATATTCTTCAATACCGAGTGTTGCCATATTCTTCAATGCCGAGTGTTGCCATATTCTTCAACACCGAGTGTTGTCATATTCTTCAATACCGAGTGTTGCATTATTCTTCAACAACGAGTGTTGCCATATTCTTCAATACCGAGTGTTGCCATATTCTTCAACACCGAGTGTTGTCATATTATTCAACACGGAGTGTTGTCATATTCTTCAACACCGAGTGTTGTCATATTCTTCAATACCGAGTGTTGTCATATTCTTCAATACCGAGTGTTTCCATATTCTTCAACACCGAGTGTTGCCATATTCTTCAACACCGAGTGTTGCCATATTCTTCAACACCGAGTGTTGTCATATTCTTCAACACCGAGTGTTGCCATATTCTTCAACACCGAGTGTTGTCATATTCTTCAACACCGAGTGTTGCCATATTCTTTAACACCTAGTGTTGTCATATTATTCAACACCGAGTGTTGTCATATTCTCCGACACCGAGTGTTGCCATATTCTTCAACACCGAGTGTTGTCATATTATTCAACACCGAGTGTTGTCATATTCTTCAACACCGAGTGTTGTCATATTCTTCAACATCGAGTGTTTCATATTCTTCAATACCGAGTGTTGCCATATTCTTCAACACCGAGTGTTGTCATATTCTTCAGCACCGAGTGTTGCCATATTCTTCAACACCGACCGTTGTCATATTCTCCGACACCGAGTGTTGCCATATTCTTCAACACCGAGTGTTGCCATATTCTTCAACACCTAGTGTTGTCATATTCTTCAATACCGAGTGTTGTCATATTCCTCAACACCGAGTGTTGTCATATTCTTCAATACTGAGTGTTGCCATATTCCTCAATACCGAGTGTTGCCATATTCTTCAACACCGAGTGTTGTCATATTCTTCAACATCGAGTGTTGCCATAATTTTCAACACCGAGTGTTGTCATATTCTTCAATACCAAGTGTTGTCATATTCTTCAACACCGAGTTTTGCCATATTCTTCAACACCGAGTGTTGTCATATTCTTCAACACCGAGTGTTGTCATATTCTTCAACACCGAGAGTTGTCATATTCTCCGACACCGAGTGTTGTCATATTCTTCAACACCGAGTGTTGTCATATTATAACGATGTGTTATTTGGAGTTTTCTTGGTAGCGGGAATGCAATGATAAGGCTTCGGAGGCTTCTTACTTTATTTGGAATAAAGGTGCGGGTAACAGGCTGCGTGTCTGTGGCCATGGCCCAGGTGGGCCATGCCCCTTGCGAGAGGGAGAGGAGTAGGCCTATTGACTGAGTGAAGTCTGGGCGCCGAGTGAGAGTGGGCCAGGGCGGGTCTGGTAGACGTGGGTACGCCTACCAGGCTTGCCCTCTGGCGGAATACTATGGAAACTAGCATGGCACGAAATATGAACTCAGCTGGCAGACAGCATGGCTGTCTATGCAGACAGTCAGGCTGTCTACATCGCTCGGTCACGCTACCCATGGTCGTCCCGACCATGAATTTCATTAAAAAAAAACTCGGGTCTCTCTCTCTCAAGAACAGGTCACAGAACACGTAAGAAAAATACATATATACATAAACATATGGACATAGAAAAAAAAACTTCCTCCAGAGAGGGAAGAAAAAAACGGTGTGCTTCGTGGTCTAAGGCAGTGAGCGTCGATGCAGCACTACACGCCTTCCTGCGTCTGGATACATACTGCAACACGGGAGACATGAGCTGTGACGTAACAGGGTACTGTCTCCTCTGGAATGTGAAGCAGACATCGTAGTAGTCGCTGCAGGGGTTCACTCAACCTGGGGCACAACTGCTGGTGCCCTCGAGTGAGGCGTCGTCAGTAGTCGCAACAGGACAGGACTGGCAAGCGACTCAGGAGGACATTCCTCGACTGATACTGTCGCTGGAGGTGTCGCTGCTGGCGAGTGTGGAGTGAGTCGTGACAGGACGACTCGGCGAAACATCTGGAGGTCGTAACAGCATACACCTTACTGCAGTGAGTGGGCTAGCAGTCAAAGTGACATCATCTTTGTGCAGGCTGCTCACTGAAGCTGTGACACGAGGCTGACAGTCGCCTGCCAACAGGCTTAACTGCGGCTTGGCGAGTGACATCTCTCGACAGTAGAAGTTACAGCAGAGGGCAGTGTAAGCGTCCCCAGACTGGTCATCTGCAATAACTGGACTGACGGTCTTGGAGGTGAAGTGGAACGGTCTCGATGGGAGAATCGTCGCGGGTACGATTCAGCAAAGGCATCTACGAGCGGCGAACAATAAGAGCTTTCTGTACAGGGCGCTCGGACGCTCGTAACTGACGCCTGGACTGACAAATGTCAGCTGTCAAGCGCGCGGGGCGCGGGTCACACACTGGGTGACAAAGTAACACACAGGTGCTACATAGGACACACGAGAAACTGCACACATACTACACATGTGGTACAACATGGCTTACTAGCAAATGACGGTTTTCTGTATAAAAATCGTCACTAAGCAATACTCGAACATGTGAGAACACTGACTGAGAGGAATAATGAGCACTCGACTTATATCTTCTCTCAAACTTCTCGACAAATAATGAAAATAAAATGCACACGGTGAAACTACAGCACTCGGGACATCATATGGGTGATGTAAGGCGTGACATCGCGAGTGATGTCAGCAGACGTCGCGAGGAACGTCAGGCAACATCGTGGGTGACGTCGCGAGGTGACGTTCTGGAGTGACATGATGGATGTCATGGGGCGACATCGCGAAGTGACATCAGTGGAGTGACGTCGTGGAGTCGGCAGCATCGTGACGTCAGCAGCATGGTGGTGACGTCATGGGTTGATGTAGGCGCAGACCCACACGTGGTCACACGTGGCTTCGAGTGGCCTCGACACTCTGATACACAGTTCTGGCAAGAATTCACAAGGAAATTCACAGAAAACAGCATAGAGGGAGTGGGCAGTGAGTGGTGTATTGTGTGTGGCGGCGTACACTAGGGCGAGCGTGAGTGTCTGGGTGAGAGGCGAGACCCGGCCGCTTCCTACTCTCACCCTACCCATACACGAGGGAGACACCCACACTAGACGCTGAAATCACCACTAACTCACCTCTGAAGTGCTGAAATAGCAGTGCTGAGCTGAACAACAACAGCAGAACATGCTGGCAAGGCTGAACACGTGACTGAGAAACAGCATGGGACGCTGTGGCGTGAAGTCAGTGACGCCATTTCTCGGAGAATTAGACAAATTTCGGCCTGAATCCTGCTTGTACCTGTGTCTGGATGCTGAGATTTGCAGACACGACATCAGGATAACTCGTTGAGAGACGGATGCTTCTTGTAGAGACTGATGAAGTGGTAGATAACTTCATTCCTCTTCCTCCCCTCGCGGGCACACGCGAGGCACCGCTGTCACCATTTATAACGATGTGTTATTTGGAGTTTTCTTGGTAGCGGGAATGCAATGATAAGGCTTCGGAGGCTTCTTACTTTATTTGGAATAAAGGTGCGGGTAACAGGCTGGTGTCTCAGGCCATGGCCCAGGTGGGCCATGCCCTTGCGAGAGGGAGAGGAGTAGGCCTATTGACTGAGTGAAGTCTGGGCGCCGAGTGAGAGTGGGCCAGGGCGGGTCTGGTAGACGTGGGTACGCCTACCAGGCTTGCCCTCTGGCGGAATACTATGGAAACTAGCATGGCACGAAATATGAACTCAGCTGGCAGACAGCATGGCTGTCTATGCAGACAGTCAGGCTGTCTACAATATTCTTCAACACCGAGTGTTGTCATATTCTTCAATACCGAGTGTTGTCATATTCTTCAACACCGAGTGTTGTCATATTCTTCAACACCGAGTGTTGTCATAATATTCAACACCGAGTGTTGTCATATTCTTCAATACCAAGTGTTGTCATATTCTTCAATACCGAGTGTTGTCATATTCTTCAACACCGAGTGTTGTCATATTCTTCAATACCGAGTGTTGTCATATTCTTCAACACCGAGTGTTGTCATATTCTTCAACACTGAGTGTTGTCATATTCGCCGACACCGAGTGTTGTCATATTCTTCAACACCGAGTGTTGTCATATTCTCCGACATCGAGTGTTGCCATATTCTTCAACACCGAGTGTTGCCATATTCTTCAACAGTCTCCTGGGTGGAACTCTTCAAAAGTTTTACTGAAGTTCAGGAAAAAAAATTATTTTCTTTATCGTTGTACAACAACATAAATATATTAGTATTTTTTCAGTAAATTTGGGAGTCTTTCCTATATCCTTCCTGAATCTTATTTTTTCCAATTTAAAACCATTGCTGCGAGTCCTGTCTATGCTAGATATTTTCAGCACGCTATATACATCACCTTTATTAATTCCTGTTTTCCATTTATACACCTCAATTATATCCTCCCTAATTCTACGCCTTTCTAGAGAGTGCAGATTCAGGGCCCCCCAGTCTATCCTCATAGGGAAGATTTCTGATACATGGGATCAACTCTGTCATCCTCCTCTGTACGTTTTCCAGTGCATTTATATCAATTCTGTAATACGGTAACCAGAACTGTGCAGCGTAATCTAAATGAGGCCTAACCAAAGTTATGTCATGTAGGGGGTAAGGAAATTTACGGATAATTGGGGAATATGGGAGTAAAGGGAGGGAGTGAGAGAGGAGAGGTGAGGTTGACAGAGCGGAGGTAATGTGAGGTCACTGGTGACTACACCATCACCTCTCATTACCACCTAACACTACTCACCCTCTCAGTACTTGAAATATAAATAATAAAATAAAGTATAAGAATAAAGAATAATAAGAATATAACGAGGACAGTGAATATTACTATTCCACACAAACAGTTTATTATTAAGTCATTGTACAATAATATATTTGGGAACAGGAGAATACTATTGGGTTTAGATAAATGGGGATTATATATATAAGCAGGGAGACAGGAAATACAATCAACTGACGAAACAGAATATAACTTACAATATGGTTCAGAGGACAGTTCACCATAGGAACTCAGTCACACTTCCAGCCACAAGTCCCAAGACCTGCTCCAATAGAACTCTGCCCAGTGTCTCCAACAGTCTCCTCCAGAGACTCTACAGCAGCCTCTCCCAGAGCTCTGCACACCGGCAGCCGCTCTGCTAGAATCTTGTGCCCAGAGCTCTGCACACAGGCCAGAGCTCTGCCAGAATGTCTCCAGCCCAGAGCTCCGCACACAGGCCAGAGCTCCGCCAGAATGTTCCTCTCTAGTTGTTTCCTCGGCCTTATATGGTCCTCCAAGCATTCCCCCAATGAGGAGTGCACCATGTGCTTGACCTGATGCCGAAACCTGACGCTAGTCCAAAGACAAAAGACCTGAGACTTAAGTCGAGAGGCGTGTCTGACAGTTATTTACGAAGCAGGTGTGGCTGCTTAGGTAGACCTCACAGCACCCTTGTGGAGAAAATTCTCCAAAGGGGGGTATGCGCCCTTACTACCCTTGGTAAGGGCCTCACCCTTTCTGCCCTTAGGAAAGGGTCAGAGGAGGCGCGTCTGGCTGAGAAAACAATTTAATTCAAGCCAGATGTACTGTCAACAGTGTGTCAAGAATTGTGCTGACCACAGCACCACGAGGCACCTCGTGGCACCACATGGCTGCACGAGACTGCAAAAGGCAGCACGAGCGGTCAGATTGAATACAGGCTCCGTAGAGGTCATACGACTCTAGGGGTCATGCGCGCGAGGCGACGTAAATCAACAGAGACAATAGTCGTACGCGTCGTTATTTTTAATTTAA
>WNWK01051869.1:0-12347 GCA_009830355.1 Cherax destructor | reverse complement strand
TCCCATAAATTTCTTGCAAAAATTCTTTTAAAAAAGTGTGAAAATCTATTTTTTTTAGCTAAAAATGAGTTTTGTCAAAAAACCCCTCAAACCTCTAAAGAAAATAAAAAAAATCTTTTTTTAGCATATTTTCATGTATTTTCGAAAATAATAAAAATATTTTTAAAAAAATATTTTTTTAAAGTTTTAAGGGGTTTTTTTAAAAATATTAAAAATAATAAAAATATTAAAATGCTAAAAATTAAAATTTTTTTTTGGTTTTTTAAAGTTTTTAAAAGATTTTCAAAATCAATTTTAAAAAAATCACCTTTTAAAAATTTCCTAAAAAAAAATCAAAATTTTAATTTCCAATAAATTTCAATTCAGTGAAATTTTTTTTAAAATTTGAAAATCTAATTTTTTATTTAAAAAAGAGTTTTCCGAACTAAACCCTTTAAATGTAAAAAAATCAAAAATATATTTTACCAATTTTTTTAATTTTTTTAATGTTTCATTTTTTGAAAAAATAAAAAATTCAAAATTTAAATTTTTGATTTTATAGTTTTTAATGGTTTTTTAAAAAAAAATAGAATAACCCTAAAAAAATCAATAAATTTTTACCCCCATTTTCAACATGAAATTTTTTAAAAGTGAAAATCTCATTTTAAAAAAAATGAGTTTTTCAAAAAAACCAAACTTAAAAAATAAAATTGAAAAAAAAAAATTTTTAAAATTTTTTTTTTAATGTTTCTTTTTTTTTTTAAAAAAATTTTATAAAAATATTAATTTAAAGTTTAAAAAGGGTTTTTAAAAATATAAAAGAAATTTCAAAAGAAAAAATTAATTTTTTGCATTTTTACTTTTAGCTTTTTAAAAATTTTTTCGAAAATTTTTTTTTTTAAAAAAAACCCTATAATTTTTTTTTTTCCCCCATAAATTTCAATTCAGTGAAATTAATTTTAAAAAAGTGAAAATCTATGTTTTTTAGCAAAAAAATATTTTTCAAAAAAGCCTAACCCCCAAAAACGTCAAATATCAAAAAAATACATTTTCCATTTTCTTATTTTTTTAATGTTTATTTTTTTCAAAAAAAAATATGAAATATTTTTAAAAAATATTTTTTTTTAAAGATTTTAATGGGTTTTTTAAAAATAGTTAAATAATAATGAAATATTAAAAATGCTTAAAAAATTTTATTGCATTTTTTGTTAAGTTTTCAATGATTTTCAAATCAATTTTTAAAAAAAATACCCCTATAAGTGAGTTCCTAAAAAAATTTAAATTTATAACATAAAAAAATTTTTCAATAAAATTTATTTAAAATTAAAAATCTAATATTTTGCTAAAATGGTTTTCAGAAAAGCCTAAAACCCCTAAATGTGAAAAAAAAAAAATACTTTTTCACTTTTTCAGATTTTTAATGTTTCATGTTTTTTCGAAAATAATTAAATATTCTAAATTAATATTATTTTTATAGATTTTAATAGTTTAAAAAAAAATATAGAAAAATTTTTAAAAAAGAAAATCAATAAATTTTGCTTTTTTCCCATTTTCAATTCAGTATAAATTCATTTAAAAGTGAAAAAATCTTATTTTAGCTAAAAATGATTTTGTCGAAATCTAAACCCCAAAAACGCAAAAATCAATAAAAACTTTTATTTTTTTTATTTTAATTTTCATTTTTTTTCAAAAAAAAATTAAAAATTTCAAAAAATATTATTTTTAAATTTTTAAGGGTTTTTTTTAAAAATGTTAAAAATAATGAAATTTTAAAAAAATTTTATAAAACTTATTTTATTGCATTTTACGTTGGCTTTTTCAAAGATTTTCAAAAAATCTTTTTTAGATAAAATACCTATTTTTTCCCTTTCCCCTTTTCTTCATAAAATTCTAAAAAGTGTGAAAATAAAATTTTACAAAAATGAGTTTTAGAAAACACTAAAAAAAAACAAATCGTCGAAAATCAATAAAAAAATTTTACATTTTTTTAATTTTTAATGTTTCATTTTCAAAAAATTTTGAAATATTTTTAAAAAAATATTTTTTTTAAAGATTTTAATGGGATTTTTAAAAATAATTAAAAATAAAAAATATTCAAAAATTATAAAACGTTTTATTGTTTTTTTTGGGGTTAGGCATTTTAAAATTTTTTTGAAAATCATTTTTTTAAAAAAATAAAAAATAACTTCCAAAAGAAAATCATTTTTTGCTTATTTTTCCCCATAAATTTCAGTTGCAGTATAAATTTTTTAAAATTTAAAACCCGTATTTTAGAAAAAAATGAGTTTGAAAAAACACTCAAACCCCTAAAATCAAATATCAATAAAATGTTTTACTTTTTTTTTAAATTTTTAATTTTATTTTTTTTTCAAAAAAATATGAAATATTCTATAAAATATTGATTTTAAAGATTTTAAGGGGTTTTTAAAAATAGTTAAATAATAATGAAAATTCAAAATTAAAACTTGTTTTTTTTTTTTGACTTTTTAGCATTTTAAAATTTTTCAAAAAATAATTTTTTTGTAAAATACACCTATAAAAGCCTAAAGGAAAATCAAAATTTCACTTTTCCAAAATTTTAAAAACGTAAAATTTTTTGTGTGAAAATCTCGTTTTTAGAAAAAATAGTTTGAAAAAAAAAATCTCAAGCAAAATGCAATAAAATCGTTTTACTTTTTTTCTTATTTTTTAAAATTTTCATTTTTTTTTTCGAAAATTATTTTTTTAAGGGGTTTTTTTAAAAATATTAAATAATAATGAAATATTAAAAATGCAAAAAAAACATTTTTTTTAATTTTTTTTTAGGCATTTCAAGATTTTTAAAAATTTTTTTTAAAAAAAATCCCCTATAAGTAATTTTAAAAAAATCATTAAATTTTGTACCCCATTTTTTTAATTTTTAAGAAATTTTTAAAATTAAAAAATCAAGTATTTTATAAAAATGAGTTTTAAAAAACACTAAACCCCTTTAAACTGAAATATCAAAAAATAAATTTTTTAGCTTTTTTTTCTGAGCTTTTTGTTTCGTTTTTTTAAAATAATTGAAATATTATATAAAAATATTGATTTTTAAAGATTTTTAATGGGATTTTTTAAAAATAGTTAAATAATAATGAAATATTAAAAATGCTATAAAACTTGATTTTATTGCATTTTTTGACGATTTAAGGCATTTTCAAAGATTTTCTGAAAATCAATTTTTTTAGATAAAATACACCTATAAGTAAGCTTCCTAAAAGAAAATCATTAAATTTTGCTTACTTTTCCCATAAATTTCAATTGCAGTATAAATTCTATTTAAAAGTGTGAAAATCTACGTATTTTAGCTAAAAAATGAGTTTTGTCAGAAAAGAACTCAAACCGCTCTAAAACGTCGAAATATGCAATAAAATACGATTATAGCACATTTTTCTTAGCTTTTTAATGTTTCATGTATTTTTCGAAAATAATATGAAATATTCTATAAAAATATTGATTTTTAAAGATTTTAATGGGATTTTTTAAAAATAGGTAAATAATAATGAAATATTCAAAAATGCTATAAAACTTGATTTTATTGCATTTTTTGACGATTTAGGGCATTTTCAAAGATTTTCTGAAAATCATTTTTTTTAGATAAAATACACCTATAATTTTGCTTACTTTTCCCATAAATTTCAATTCCAGTAGAAATTCAATTTAAAAGTGTGAAAATCTATGTATTTTAGCTAAAAAATGAGTTTTGTCAAGAGCACTCAAACCCTCTAAACGTCGAAATATGCAATAAATCTGATTTTGCACATTTTTCTTAGCTTTTAATGTTTCATGTATTTTCGAAAATAATATGAAATATTCTTTAAAAATATTGATTTTTTAAAGATTTTAATAGATTTTTAAAAATAGTTAAATAATAATGAAATATTAAAAATGCTATAAAACTTAATTTTATTGCATTTTTTGACATTTAAGGCATTTTCAAAGATTTTCTGAAAATCAATTTTTTGATAAAATACACCTATAAGTGAGCTTCCTAAAAGAAAATCATTAAAGCTAACTTATCCAATAAATTCAATTCCAGTAGAAATTCTATTAAAATTGTGAAAATCTAAGTATTTTAGCTAAAAAATGAGTTTTCCAGAAAAGCACTCAAACCGCTCTAAATCGTCAAAAGCAATAAAATACTATTTTAGCATTATTTCTGAGATTTTAATGTTTCATGTATTTTGAAAATAATATGAAATATTCTAAATTAATATTGATTTTTATAGATTTTTAATAATTTATAAAAATATGAGAATAAGTTTCCTAAAGAAAATCAATAAATTTTGCTTACTTTTCCCATACATTTCAATTGCAGTATAAATTCTATTTAAAAGTGTGAAAATCTACGTATTTTAGCTAAAAATGAGTTTTGTCAGAAAATTACTACTCAAACGCGAAATATCGAAATAGATAATTTAGCACATTTTTCTTAGCTTTTTAATGTTTCATGTATTTTCGAAAATAATATGAAATATTCTATAAAAATATTGATTTTAAAGATTTTAATGGGATTTTTTAAAAATAGTTAAATAATAATGAAATGATTAAAATGCTATAAACTTGATTTTATGCATTTTTTGACGATTTAAGGACATTTTCAAAGATTTTCTGAAAATCATTTTTTAGATAAAATACACCTATAAGTAAGCTTCCTAAAAGAAAATCATTAAATTTTGCTTACTTTTCCCATAAATTTCAATTGCAGTATAAATTCTATTTAAAAGTGTGAAAATCTACGTATTTTAGCTAAAAATGAGTTTTGTCAGAAAAGCACTCAAACCGCTCTAAAACGTCGAAATATGCAATAAAACGATTTAGCATTTTCTTAGTCTTTTAATGTTTCATGTATTTTCGAAAATAATATGAAATATTCTATAAAAATATTGAATTTTAAAGATTTTAATGGGATTTTTTTAAAAATAGGTAAATAATAATGAAATATTCAAAATGCTATAAAACTTGATTTTATTGCATTTTTGACGATTTAGGGCATTTTCAAAGATTTTCTGAAAATCATTTTTAAGATAAAATACACCTATATAGCTTCTAAAGAAAATCTTAAATTTGCTTACTTTTCCCATAAATTTCAATTCAGTAGAAATTCATATTTAAAAGTGTGAAAATCTACGTATTTTAGCTAAAAATGAGTTTTGTCAGAGAAAGCACTCAAACGCTCTAAACGTCGAAATATGCAATAAAAACGATTTTAGCACATTTTTCTTAGCTTTTTAATGTTTCATGTATTTTTCGAAAATAATATGAAATATTCTAAAAAATATTGATTTTTAAAGATTTTAATGGGATTTTTTAAAAATAGTTAAATAATAATGAAATATTAAAAAATGCTATAAAACTTGATTTTATTGCATTTTTTGACGATTTAAGGCATTTTCAAAGTTTTCTGAAAATCAATTTTTTAGATAAAATACCTATAAGTAGCTTCCAAGAAATCATTAAATTTGCTAACTTTTCCCATAAATTCAATTCCAGTAGAAATTCTATTTAAAATGTGAAAATCTAAGTATTTTAGCTAAAAAATGAGTTTTTCAGAAAAGCACTCAAACCGCTCTAAAATCGTCGAAAAGCAATAAAATACTATTTTAGCACATTTTTCTGAGATTTTAATGTTTCATGTATTTTTCGAAAATAATATGAAATATTCTAAATTAATATTGATTTTTATAGATTTTTAATAGGATTTTATAAAATATGAGAATAAGTTTCTAAAAGAAAATCAAAAAATTTTGCTTATTAAACTAATTTTATTGCATTATTTCATTTAAAGTTATTTCAAAGATTTTCTAAAATCAATTTTTTAGATAAAATACTACCTATAAGTAAGCTTCCTAAAATGAAAATACATTAAATTTCTAACTTATCCAATAAAGTTTCAATTTCCATTAGAAATTTATTTAAAATTGTGAAAATCTAAGTATTTTAGCTTAAAAAATGATTTTTACCAAAAAGCACTCAAACACTCTAAATCGTCAAAAATGCAATAAAATACTATTTTAGCACTTTTTCTGAGATTTTAATGTTTCATGTTTTCGAAAATAATATGAAATATTCTAAATTAATATTGATTTTTATAGATTTTTAATAATTTACAAAAATATGAGAATAAGCTTCCTAAAAGAAAATCAATAAATTTTGCTTACTTTTCCCAACATTTCAATTGCAGTATAAATTCTATTTAAAAGTGTGAAAATCTACGTATTTAGCTAAAAAATGAGTTTTGTCAGAAAAGCACTCAAACCGCTCTAAACGTCGAAATATGCAATAAAAAGATTTTAGAATTTTTTTTAGCTTTTTAATGTTTCATGTATTTCGAAAATAATTTGAAATATTCTAAAAAATATTGATTTTTAAAGTTTTTTAATGGGATTTTTAAAATAGTTAAATAATAATGAAATATTAAAAATGCTATAAAACTTGATTTTATTGCATTTTTGAAAATTTAGGGCATTTTCAAAGTTTTTCGAAAATAAATTTTTTTAATAAAATACACCTATAAGTAAGCTTCCTAAAAGAAAATCATTAAATTTTGCTTACTTTTCCCATAAATTTCAATTGCAGTAAAATTTATTTAAAAGTTGAAAATCTACGTATTTTAGCTAAAAAATGAGTTTTGTCAGAAAAGAACTCAAACCGCTCTAAAACGTCAAAATATGCAAAAAAAACGATTTTAGCCCATTTTTCTTAGCTTTTTAATGTTTCATGTATTTTTCGAAAATAATATGAAAATTCTATAAAAATATTAAATTTTAAAGATTTTAATGGGATTTTTAAAAATGGGTTAAATAATAATGAAATATTAAAAAATGCTATAAAACTTGATTTTATTGCATTTTTTGACGATTTAAGGCATTTTCAAAGATTTTCTGAAAATCAATTTTTTTAGATAAAATACACCTATAATTTTGCTTACTTTTCCCATAAATTTCAATTCCAGTAGAAATTCAATTTAAAAGTGTGAAAATCTATGTATTTTAGCTAAAAAATGAGTTTTGTCAAGAAAGCACTCAAACCGCTCTAAAACGTCGAAATATGCAATAAAATACGATTTTAGCACATTTTTCTTAGCTTTTTAATGTTTCATGTATTTTTCGAAAATAATATGAAATATTCTTTAAAAATATTGATTTTTAAAGATTTTAATAGGATTTTTTAAAAATAGTTAAATAATAATGAAATATTAAAAAATGCTATAAAACTTAATTTTATTGCATTTTTTGACGATTTAAGGCATTTTCAAAGATTTTCTGAAAATCAATTTTTTTAGATAAAATACACCTATAAGTGAGCTTCCTAAAAGAAAATCATTAAATTTAGCTAACTTATCCAATAAAGTTCAATTCCAGTAGAAATTCTATTTAAAATTGTGAAAATCTAAGTATTTTAGCTAAAATAGTTTTTCCAGAAAAGCACTAAAAACCGTTTTCTAAATCGTCGAAAAACGCAAAAAAATACTATTTTAGCACATTTTTCTGAGATTTTTAATGTTTCATGTATTTTTCGAAAATAATATGAAATATTCTAAATTAATATTGATTTTTATAGATTTTTAATAGGATTTTATAAAAATATGAGAATAAGTTTCCTAAAAGAAAATCAATAAATTTTGCTTACTTTTCCCATACATTTCAATTGCAGTATAAATTCTATTTAAAAGTGTGAAAATCTACGTATTTTAGCTAAAAAAATGATTTTTGGGGAAAAAAAAAAACGCAAATATCAAAAAATGATTTTAGCATTTTTTTAGCTTTTTAATGTTTCATGTATTTTTGAAAATATATGAAATATTCTATAAAAATATTAATTTTAAAGATTTTAATGGGATTTTTAAAAATAGGTAAATAATAAGAAATTTCAAAATGCTATAAAACTTGATTTTAATGATTTTTGAGTTTAGGCAGTTTCAAAAGATTTTCTGAAAATCATTTTTTTAGATAAAAATAAAACCATAAGTAAGTTTCCTAAAGAAAATCAAAATTTTGCTTACTTTTCCAAAATTTCAATTGCAGTATAAATTCTATTTAAAAGTGTGAAAATCTCGTATTTTAGTAAAAAAATGAGTTTTGTCAGGAAAGCACTCAAACCGCTCTAAAACGTCGAATATCAATAAAAACGATTTTAGACATTTTTCTTAGTTTTTAATGTTTCATGTATTTTGAAAATAATTTGAAATATTCAAAAAATATTGACTTTAAAGATTTTAATGGGTTTTTTTTAAAAATAGTTAAATAATAATGAAATATTAAAATGCTATAAAATTGATTTTATTGCTTTTTTGAGATTTAGGTTTTTTTCAAAGATTTTCTGAAAATCATTTTTTTAAATAAAATACACCTATAAGTAAGCTTCTTAAAAGAAAATCATAAAATTTTGCTTACTTTTCCCATAAATTTCAATTGCAGTAGAAATTATATTTAAAAGTGTGAAAATCTACGATTTTAGCTAAAAATGAGTTTGTCAAAAAAGCACTCAAACCGCTTAAAACGTAAAATATGCAATAAAACGCGATTTTAGCACATTTTTCTTAGCTTTTTAATGTTTCTATGTATTTTTTCGAAAAATATGAAAAATTCTATAAAAATATTGATTTTTAAAGATTTTTAATGGGATTTTTAAAAATAGTTAAATAATAATGAAATATTAAAAATGTATAAAAATTTGGGATTTATTGCATTTTTGACGATTTAAGGCATTTTCAAATTTTTCTGAAAATCAATTTTTTTAGATAAAATACACCTATAATTTTGTACTTTTCCCATAAATTTCAATTCCAGAAAATTAATTTAAAAGTGTAAAATCTTGTATTTTAGCTAAAAATGAGTTTTTAAAGAAACCAAACCGCTTAAAACGTCGAAATATGCAAAAAATACGATTTTAACATTTTTCTTAGCTTTAATGTTTCATGTATTTTTCGGAAAATAATATGAAATATTCTTTAAAAATATTGATTTTTAAAGATTTTAATGGGATTTTTAAAAATAGTTAAATAATAATGAAATATTAAAAAATGCTATAAAACTTAATTTTATTGCATTTTTTGACGATTTAAGGCATTTTCAAAGATTTTCTGAAAATCAATTTTTTTAGATAAAATACACCTATAAGTAAGCTTCCTAAAAGAAAATCATTAAAATTGCTAACTTATCCAATAAATTTCAATTCCAGTAGAAATTCTATTTAAAATTGTGAAAATCTAAGTATTTTAGCTAAAAAATGAGTTTTGCCAGAAAAGCACTCAAACCGCTCTAAATCGTCGAAAAATGCAATAAAATACTATTTTAGCACATTTTTCTGAGATTTTTAATGTTTCATGTATTTTTCGAAAATAATATGAAATATTCTAAATTAATATTGATTTTTATAGATTTTTAATAGGATTTTATAAAAATATGAGAATAAGCTTCCTAAAAGAAAATCAATAAATTTTGTTATCTTTTCCTACATTTAATTGGTAGAAATTTATTTAAAAGTGTGAAAATCTACGTATTTTAATAAAATGAGTTTTGTCAGAAAAGTACTCAAACCACTCTAAAACGTTGAAATATGCAATAAAATACGATTTTAGCACATTTTCTTAGCTTTAATTAGTATTTTAGTTAATATGAATATTCTATAAAAATATTGATTTTTAAAAGAAATTTTAATGGGATTTTTTAAAAATAGTTAAATAATAATGAAATATTCAAAAATGTTATAAAACTTGATTTTATTGCATTTTTGATTGGCTTTAAGATTTTCTGAAAATCATTTTTTTAGATAAAATACACCTATAAGTAAGCTTCCTAAAAGAAAATCATTAAATTTTGCTTACTTTTCCCATAAATTTCAATTGCAGTATAAATTCTATTTAAAAGTGTGAAAATCTACGTATTTTAGCTAAAAAATGAGTTTTGTCAGAAAAGACTCAAACTGCACTAAAACGTCGAAATATGCAATAAAATACGATTTTAGCACATTTTTCTTAGCTTTTTAATGTTTCATGTATTTTCGAAAATAATATGAAATATTCTAAAAATATTGAATTTTAAAGATTTTAATGGGATTTTTTAAAAATAGTAAATAATAAAATATTAAAAAATGCTTATAAAACTGATTTTATTGCATTTTTTGACGATTTAGGGCATTTTCAAAGATTTTCTGAAAATCATTTTTTTTAGATAAAATACACCTATAATTTTGCTTACTTTTCCCATAAATTTCAATTCCAGTAGAAATTCAATTTAAAAGTGTGAAAATCTATGTATTTTAGCTAAAAATGAGTTTTGTCAGAAAGCACTCAAACGCCTAAAACGTCGAAATATGCAATAAAATACGATTTTAGCACATTTTTCTTAGCTTTTTAATGTTTCATGTATTTTTCGAAAATAATATGAAATATTCTTTAAAAATATTGATTTTTAAAGATTTTAATGGGATTTTATAAATAGTTAAATAAAAGAAATATTAAAAATCTTAAAACAATTTTATTGCATTTTTGACGATTTAAGGCATTTTCAAAGATTTTCTGAAAATCAATTTTTAGATAAAATACACCTAAAATAAGCTTCTGCTTAATTTTCCTACCAATAAATTTCAATTCCAGTAGAAATTTATTTAAAAGTGTGAAAATCTAGTATTTTAGCTAAAAATTGAGTTTTGCAAAAAGCACTCAAACCGCTCAAAAATCGTCGAAAATGCAATAAAATACTATTTTAGCACATTTTTCTTAGCTTTTAATGTTTATGTTTTTCGAAAATAATATGAAATATTCTAAAAATATTGATTTTTAAATAGATTTTAATGGATTTTTTAAAAATGAAATAATTGAAAATAAAAATCTATAAAATTTTTTACTTTTTTACATTTCAATTTCAAAATTTATTTAAAATCAATTTTTTTAGCTAAAAATTTCACAAAGTAAACCCTTCCTAAAAGAAAATAAATTAAAATTTTTAACTTTTCCATAAATTTTAATGTTCCATGAATTTATTTAAAATTGTAAAAATTTTCAAAAAATATTTTGCTAAAGATTTAATGGTTTTGCTAAAAAGCACTCAAATAATTAAATTCAAAAATGCTAAAAAAACTTTGAATTTTTTGAGATTTTTAATGTTTCAGTATTTTCAAAATTTTTCTGAAAATATTTTTTTTAGATAAAATTTTATAAAATATGAGAATAAGCTTCCTAAAAGAAAATAAATTAAATTTTGCTTACTTTTCCCATAAATTTCAATTGCAGTATAAATTCTATTTAAAAGTGTGAAAATCTACGTATTTTAGCTAAAAAATGAGTTTTGTCAGAAAAGTACTCAAACCGCTCTAAAACGTCGAAATATGCAATAAAATACGATTTTAGCACATTTTTCTTAGCTTTTTAATGTTTCATGTATTTTTCGAAAATAATATGAAATATTCTAAAAAAATATTGATTTTTAAAGATTTTAATGGGATTTTTTAAAAATAGTTAAATAATAATGAAATATTCAAAAATGCTATAAAACTTGATTTTATTGCATTTTTTGACGATTTAGGGCATTTTCAAAGATTTTCTGAAAATCATTTTTTTTAGATAAAATACACCTATAAGTAAGCTTCCTAAAAGAAAATCATTAAATTTTGCTTACTTTTCCCATAAATTTCAATTGCAGTATAAATTCTATTTAAAAGTGTGAAAATCTACGTATTTTAGCTAAAAAATGAGTTTTGTCAGAAAAGCACTCAAACCGCTCTAAAACGTCGAAATATGCAATAAAATACGATTTTAGCACATTTTCTTAGCTTTTTAATGTTTCATGTATTTTTCGAAAATAATATGAAATATTCTATAAAAATATTGATTTTTAAAGATTTTAATGGGATTTTTTAAAAATAGGTAAATAATAATGAAATATTCAAAAATGCTATAAAACTTGATTTTATTGCATTTTTTGACGATTTAGGGCATTTTCAAAGATTTTCTGAAAATCATTTTTTTAGATAAAATACACCTATAAGTAAGCTTCCTAAAAGAAAATCATTAAATTTTGCTTACTTTTCCCATAAATTTCAATTGCAGTATAAATTCTATTTAAAAGTGTGAAAATCTACGTATTTTAGCTAAAAAATGAGTTTTGTCAGAAAAGCACTCAAACCGCTCTAAAACGTCGAAATATGCAATAAAATACGATTTTAGCACATTTTTCTTAGCTTTTTAATGTTTCATGTATTTTTCGAAAATAATATGAAATATTCTATAAAAATATTGATTTTTAAAGATTTTAATGGGATTTTTTAAAAATAGTTAAATAATAATGAAATATTAAAAATCCCAAAAACTTTTTTTTATTGCTTTTTTTGACGATTTAGGGCATTTT